>JAPYZJ010003558.1:0-16000 GCA_030522765.1 Ophioninae sp. B BG-2022a | reverse complement strand
AAACTTAGAAAAAGCCTGAACTTAGAAAAATCGTGATCCCGGAATTTAGAAATTAGATGTTTGAAGAGGTAACTGTTAGCTTTAGTTTCGTTTTTTGAAAACATTTTTACGATTTTTTTTCGCCGAGAAATTCGATTTTTCGTCCGGATAGAAAAATTATTGGATGCCTAATACTTCTGGCCAAGGCTGTCTGCGTTTATAGATAGAGAAGAGTGACGTATACAGAGGGTTTCGTCGATACGGAAACGCACACGAGGCCTCTTTTGATGCACGGGAAATTGTCTGATCCGTAACTTTGCCAAAAAGTATTTTTTTTCTGCCCCCCTCCCAGCCCCCTGCTTGCGAGCAAATAAAATAGAAAAGTTGGTGGAAACGACATCAACCGTTCTCCACAGTGAAGGAAAACTTTTGAAATCGTATGTGAACGTGTTATATAGCTTTCGTACATTTGTGTGTGGGTGACCGTTGTAGCAAAGCTTAGGAAGAGGGGTGAGGATTAAAACCTGGAGGGTTGTAGAGGAAAGCCTAGAGTCTAGCTTCGCTCTCGACGATGAAACTGACACCCCTCAACACCGCAAATTTGCGTCGCTCCTACTCTCGGTTGCGCTTTTGAACTTTCGCAACCTCCCGGATCCCCTTAAAATTGGACTTTTGCGCGGACCGCTTTGCCGACGAGCTTACACGGTCGAAGCAAAAAAAAAATAAAGGGAAGCAAAAAAAAAGTATATCGGACGACCTTGGACGAGCGGAGAAGTGAATAATAAATGAAAAACGGAAAAGTAGTGGGGGGAAGAGGGAAACGAAGGGAAAAAACGTACAATCGTAAAGCGAAGCCAAGAATTTCGAGATTTCCCACGGGTATTCCACTCAACCCAAACAAACCCAAACCCCGATAAGCTTCATTGGGTATAGCCATTCGACGTTTTTTTTTTCTCAAAGTGAGCAAAAACTAACCCTCGTGTAACGAGGGTGCTCATTTTGTTAAAAATGACTCTTTTTACACCCGGCAGATTTTTACGCACTTCCGGTACGCTCGATGAAGACTCTCGGCTGAAGACGCTTCCAAGCGGGTACACACGAGACTCAAAGTGCATTTTTTACTCACGTGTAAATTTTAACCCTAGGTGAATTCAACACGGTTCAAACGTGCTGATTTGGAAATTGCTTAATGCGTTGTAAAAGGAAAAAAGTTGAGTAAAGGTTGAAGGTCAAAGTTGCTTTTTTTGTGAAATCGAGATAATGTAGTTTTTCGAATTTTCTGGAGTATTGTAGTTTATTTTGGATTTGTTAAATATTTTATTTATTTATTTTATTTTATTTTTATTTTCTTTATTTATTTTATTTTATTTTTATTTTATTTATTTATTTTATTTTATTTTTATTTTATTTATTTATTTTATTTTATTTTTATTTTTATATTTATTTTATTTTATTTTTATTTATATATTTATTTTATATATATTTTACAGAGGAACTGAAATATTTTCCGCAGTTTTCAGCAGTTTCCCTGTGCCCTCTACATATCTAGTCGAAGACTGCCACGGATTTAAAAAAAAGTTAAGTTAAGCTACCTCGTATCGGATAGACAGTGATAGAAAACTTTTCAATCGTGAACACGTAATACGTAAAAACCCACACGGCGAACTTCCCGATTCTGACAATCGTATGACAAAGTCGCGCTCGTTAAAGCGCTTCTTTTGAGGCCTCTTTTGAAATGCACGACGCGACACTCTTCGAGACCGCGCTTCGTTCCGTTTGGTCACAGCTATGAACGCACGCTTACGCTTTAACGCGATGAAGAACAGAAAAAAATAGAATGAAAAAAAAGAAAAAAAATGGTTTCTTAGAGAGAACCATAATCCCTCATTCGAGCGCCATGCCTGACGCTTTTACAATACTATGTAACGTCCTACAGGAATATACTCATATGGGTAAGAATAAAGATTATTTCGAACCCGTTATATCTTTGAAAAGTTGGCCATCAGCGTATCGGCTATTTCGAGGACAAGCCTCATACGTTCCCCTCGAAGTTGACTTTTTTTCAAAATCTTTGAAACAACGGAAAAAGGTTTATAGTGAAACTCCGATTTTTGGTAAGCTTTGTTTTAATTCTTCTTCTTTTTTCCATTCGTTTTTCTGCTGTCTAATTAGAGATCGAAAACGATCGCTAATCGCTTAAAATTCTTTTTTAGGTTATTTTATGTTGAAAGAAAGGTCTGTGCAAAATTTCAGCACGATCAGAGGAAGAGGTTTTTTCGGAATCTTGTTAAAAAACTTTAACATTCAATATCTCGAAAACTATTATATGTCGCCAAAAATCCTTTTAGGAGATGATTTTAAATATTGAAAGAAAGGTTTGTGCAAAATTTCAGCACGATCGAAGAAAAAAGTTTTTTTAGAATCTTACCAAAAAACTTTAACATTCAATATCTCGAAAACTATTGCGAGTCGCCAAAAATCCTTTCAGGAGATGATTTTAAATATAGAAAGAATGGTTTATGCAAAATTTCAGCACGTTCGGAGGAAGAGGTTTTTTTAGAATCTTACCAAAAAACTTTAACATTCAATATCTCGAAAACTATTGCGAATCGCCAAAAATCCTTTTAGGAGATGATTTTAAATACTGAAAGAAAGGTCTGTGCAAAATTTCGGCTCGATCGGAAATAGAGGGGTTTCGGAAGTCCACCCCAAACGATTGACAGATTTCAATACGCCCATTCTCTCGCCATTTCGCAGCCTTTAATAACCATCAAATCATACGTCTTTGGTCAAAACCGATTTTTGACTTAGAAAAATCAGATTTTCAACCAAAAAATCGGAATTCTACTGTACATAACTCGATCCATAGTTTGTTTCTAATCCCCGAGATATCTACGAGGCACGAAGACGAACTCAAAAACGTCTTCGAAATGACGGTTTCTTACGCGCATAAACGGATAACGCAATAACCCCACGCGCCTGTCTTTCCGGCCCAAAAATTCCTCCGAGCACCATATTCGTCATCAGTGGAAGACAGCCCATCAACGACAGTCCATTACTCGAAATACGCGCACGGTGGGTACGTGTCCCATTGAGCAAGCAAAGTGGATACGTGTGGTCTCATTAACATTCAAGAAATTCTCGCTGACACCGTAACGGCTCACGTTAGCCGGGCAATTCCACTCTGCTCGGTCAAACGTAACGTGGTATCAGGATCTTGGTTATAATGCAAAAATGAACGTAGCAAACTATATATACAGGGTGTTTGGTAAATCGATATGTCCCTTGTAAGGGCTGCAATGTGTATATTGTTTTATTCCGAAAACGGACAAAAATTTCCGGTAGACCTGATATTTTATAGATAAGGTCTGAAATAAATTCGATAATCACGTATAAATTATTTTCTAAGCAAACATGAAATTTGAAAACCTCATTTTACATTGTAAAAGAGTACGAAAAAAGTAATATTATTATTTGATTAATATTATTGATTGATTAATATTATTTTGATCCTAATAAAACAATTCCAAACAATTCCAATAAAAATGCCAAAAGACTTGACAAAAACAAACCCAAACAATTTTTAAAAAAGCGAAAAGACATGGCAAAAATAAAGCCAAACAAACCCAAATAATTCTAAACAATTCCAATAAAAATGGCAAAAGACCTGGCAAATACAAACTCAAACAATTCCAATAAAAATGCCAAAAAACCTGGCAAAAACAAACCCAAACAATTCCAATAAAAATGCCAAAAAACCTGGCAAAAACAAACCCAAAAAATTCCAATAAAAATACCAAAAGACCTAGCAAAAACAAACCCAAACAATTCCAATAAAAATGCCAAAAGACCTGTGTTCAGTGAAAAAAAAAAAACTATATCTATACGTACATCGATCGATAAGCATCCAGAGTAAGAACAGGAGGATCGGGAACTATCATACGGACCCATGAACAGCCATAAGAACCCAATGTCCTTTCGCCACCTGCTTGGAGCCTCCACCTACCTAGATGTCGTTTGAAACGCGCGCGAGCGTATAACGAGGCCATTTCTGGTTGGTAAACGGGCATCGGGACGATTGCGCGAACGATCGTGTCCGTTTTTTTTTTTTTTTCTCGATACTCGTATCCATGTGTATATCTACGATTGTATCCGTTCGCGATAAGAAAAGGGAATCTCGGTGAACGACAATCGATAGACGCTTATGGGGGTGTGGAAAGAGATCGTCAAAGGGATATGAAGAGTGGCTCGACGTTTTCGATCGAATGGTAAAAGTCTCTTTCGAAAGACACACAATGACAGCGAACAAAACGAGCTGGAAATACAATTCTCTCCGGGGGTATCAAATAACAATTTATTTTTCGAAACGGTTATGGGTCATGGAGAGGAAAGGTTGGTGGACCCTAGACGACCATGTAACACGTCCCATCTCCTGGCCAGAACATATACGGGTGTACATGAACGGTATTGTCCTCGATCGAAGGCAAAAGCAGCCGGAAACGTTGTGCAACGACCTTTCTCAGCCACTGCAACGTGGAACGGATATTTCGAGCCCATTGGGTCTATCCTACAGCCACTATGGAAACAAGCTGCTTTTGAAATCGTCCTCGAAATATTTGGCATCCCTTTGCTCAATATAGGGTGTTTTAGATCGAATTCCCTAGGGTTCTAGTTCACTTTAAGTTTCGAACAATAAAAAGGCTAATAGACTGATTCTCCTTAAACGGGAAAAAGACAGCCAATTTAGGGTCATCGATCATGGAGACATTATCTTTTTTTCATTCTCACAGCTTCGAAAGAACTTTGGTAGGACTTTTCCCGTTTTGAAAAACTCTCTGTACGTGAGTATTTGATCAAGGAATTAGGGATTTGATCAAAAATGTTCATTGATAGAGACAGATTTTTAATTTCCCTCTTAAAAAATTAGATTTCCATACACAAAATCACCAAAATGGTTGATTCGGGGTAAAAATTCAGGATCATCGATTTCGATCCTAAATCCTTTTTTTTAACTCTCTAACAATTCCGTGTGCTTTTCAAAATACCTCAGTACACAGCGTTTCGAAAAATTCTCAAATTCCGAACACTCCTAAAGAAAATGAAGAATACGAATAACAATTTCAAGGTCAATCGTAAAAGTAAAATTATAAGAATTGTAGACAGAAAAAAATGGGTAGTTTGGGTTTGTTTGGGTTAAAAAATCATGTTTTAAAAATCTCTTAATATCATCCTCAAGCATTTCTAATCGAAGCAAAACTGTCTAATTCTAAAATTCCGAAATTGACCTTCGTTTAGAAATATTAGTCAAGGTAATTTGCTATCAATAACAATTACCATTACTTCACGTCAGTAAACTAAACAACTCAAAGAATTATTCCATTTTTATTGGTTCATTCGTAACCCAAACAAACCCAAACAAAAAGGTCGCAACCTTTCTATCCATTATTCCATTTTTATTCATTTATTCGTAACCCAAACAAACCCAAACAAAAAAGGTCGCAACCTTTCTATCCATTATTCCATTTTTACTAATTTATTCGTAACCCAAACAAACCCAAACAAAGAAAGGTCGCAACCTTGCTATCCATTATTCCATTTTCATTCGTTTATTCGTAACCCAAACGAACCCAAACAAACCCAAACAAAAAAAGGTCGCAACCTTTCTATCCATTATTCCACCTTTATTCGTTTATTCGTAACCCAAACGAACCCAAACAAAAAAAGGTCGCAACCTTTCTATCCATTATTCCATTTTTATTCGTTTATTCGTAACCCAAACGAACCCAAACCAAAAAACGATCGCAACCTTTCTATCCGAGACACCCGGTATGCAAAGGTATATTTGTAAATCCGTGTATTTGTACAGAGAGGAGAAAAGCGCGATGGAGCGCCCGGTGCTGGATATGAGAGGATGTGGACGATCATACCGTGTGTGCGGTACCACACCGCGGCGCGCCATCCCCCGAAGATGTTATCTCGCCTACGGCGACCGAGGCAATGAAAGGTACGAACGCCCCCTTCCTTGTCTAACCGGGTCCACGGCCAACAATTGTGTGTACGCAGGCCATTCTTTCTGTACGATCTAGTTGAGCGATTATTTCGACAGAGTCGCAATTTGTTGGGTGCGGCTGGTGCATGCTGCATACAAGACCGGTGTTCAGCTATACCGATCTCCTTCCCCCTTCTCTTTCCCTTTCTCCCTTTCTGGCGTTCCTCGGAGTTGCTCCATTTGAAGCTCCCGTACATCCAGCAGGAACATGTGTGGCTAGTTCGTGAGTAAAGAATCGAAACGTTGAATACTGGCACTGTTTGTGTCTAACCGATCCTGAAGGTTTTCTTCCACGGATGTAGAAACTACCTGAGGCTGCGCCGTTCAGCAAAATGAGGACAAATGTGCACAGCGATGAAGCTCGAGACATCTCTGGTAGCATCTGGCCAGCTTCGATCCTGGATAGAAACAGATCTCTAGGCTGATCCTGCCTGGAAGGGTATCCCCAGGCTGATTCTGGTTGTATCACTCTGGAGTAGATATTGACTGAAGACATCTTTCTAGACTGGACTGAATTCTGTTAGCGTGGATCCTGGCTGAAGAAATGTCTTTAGAGCAGATTGGTGATTCAGGGCTGATCTTGGCTGAAGAAATGTCTCCAGAGTAGATTGAATCCTGCCAGGAATGATCTTGGCTGAAGAAATACATGGAGAGTTGATTGAATCCTGGTAGGATCGATCCTGGCTGAAGGAAGCTCTGGAGATTAGATCTTGGCTGAAGGAATGTCTTCAGATTGGAGCTTGGCTGAAGGAATGTCTTCTGATTGGATCCTGGCTGAAGGAATGTCTTCAGATTGGAGCTTGGCTGAAGAAACGTCTTCAGATTGGATCCTAGCTAAAGGAATCTCTTCAGATTCCATCCTAAAGGCTGGAGAAATCTTTCCTGACTGGGTTGTATCTGCAGCCATCTATCCAAGCTAAATTCCACCCGGAGACTTCAATATTCTCCAGTCTGGACCCTGATTAACAGCACCTTTCCTGATTGAATTCTCACCAGCAGTATCTCTTTAGCCTAGTTCCCAGCTGGACGTATCTTTGTTAGAACCCAAACGCCAAAAACGGCTGAAGCAATTCTTTTTCCAGCAAATACCAACTTACTCAACCTCAATTCTGGAGATCCCCACCCAACAAGACTTGAAAAAAAAAAAACGTGATTCCTAGATATCCTGATGCAGACTCCTCCAGTCAATTTTTCCCAAACTCCCTCAAACCCCGATTTTTCTCTCGATGGATCGAAACTCACCAGCAATTTGTATAGGTTCCATGAAAGTATGGAAGCACCCGGTGCGTCCCAAGTCTTCCATTATGGGATACTGTAAACACAATCTTGACGCTGTCCGTTTCTCGAAATGCAAATAACAAAACTCTCGTCGCTCCTGTGCAAACTGTAATAACCGGAGACTCCCTTGTCTATACATGACGACATGGTCGTGGTAGCTAAATTTTTGTTTGTCCGAATTTGTACCGGCAGGTGATGTTTCCAGTCTTTTTCGACGAACGCGATATTAGCCATGTACTTTGGCTACTTCTTCAGGTGCCTAGACTTCGTTCTAGGACCTGCGCCATGGTTGACCGAGCGCACTCGTTTCCTCTTTGGGTTTGCGTTTTCCAGGCTGGCCTTTGTCTATCGTGTACCACGCGAACTCAACCTCTCCCCCCTCCCTCCAAACGAAAGATTGTGTCGGCTTTGGAAAAAAGGCCTCCTCAGCAAACATGTACCCAAGCTTCGAGAGCCGCCCGGAAACTTGCCCCATCCTACGAAAACACGCGAACGAACCGAGTTACTTGATTGCTCAATGCTTACCACGCTTTCTTCCTTTTTTTTTTTAAATAATACTACGACCACTTACCTTATCATATCGCGTTTCCAATAAATTCCTGGTCGGTCTCCTATACGGGTATAGCAGCCAGCTGGTGTACCTTTTTTTTTTTCTTTTTTTTTCGTGAAAACACCTTGCAGGTTTTATTACTCAACGAAAAACTGGTACAACCTTTTTGTTACACACTCTGTTTTTATTATTATCGCTGTTGTTAACATTAGTGCAGGAAATGGAATAAACATTATCAACTATATCGTAATGTAGGTACATATTATTGTGTGAAATACTTATTATGTTAGACTAATAAAGATTACTGTTTTTTGTATTGTTATCGTTAGCATCGTTATTATCATTGCTGTCGTTACGTTTATATTTTATAATAATAATAATAATAACAAACAGCAAAAACGATAATTATACACAAACTGACACAAATTAACAAACAACTAACCCAAATTGACAAACTAACAAAAAACTAACGAACTAACTGACTAACTAAAAAACTTACAAAAAACTAACTAACTAACTAACGAAAAACTAACTAAAACAAAAAAAAACTAACCCAAAACAATAAATGATAAAAAAATGATAAATCGTCATCCCCATCATTATTATCGTTTATCCTCGATAAATTATTTATTTTTATGCACAGTCATTCGTCTAAACGTATGGAAAATCGACATAACCTCGACGCCGATTTTCGTACTTTAAATTTACGATAAAAATGTTTCGTCCTTGAGGAATCGCGATTTGAAAATGTGAATTATCTCTCTAGGGCTCTACGTCACGTGATGTATCTTCGAACAGGGCAAACGGTCACCATTGAAGGTATCAACCTCTCGCATCGCTGGTTAACTCCGGTAGTAATAACTCATCCACTAATGTCAATAAATTAATAATAATAATAATAATAATAATAATAATAATAATATCAATAATAATAATAATAATAATAAAAGCTCGGACTAAGGCAGTCAAAGACTTTTTGAAGAAACCAAAGGAAACCGTAGACTCGAGGGGCTCGAATGCACCACTGATGGAGTCCAGTGTAAACGGAACGTTGCTTGCACTGGCCAGAAGCAACGAAGAGGTTGTGTGTCCTTCCTCTCGATGATGGTCGCTAATTCGCACCCAGATGCTCAACAACGCTCGGTCTCGAACAAATATTTGTCGCTTCGATGTTTCAGCGTGTTTTCAGAGGTAGTACTCCCTCAGCGGGCGTACAATATTGTCCTTGTTACCAGGCTCCAACGACCAGCCCTTACCTCCATCCTCGATCTCTTGATTTGAAAATATGACTGAAATCGTATAAGGTACCTGACCCATGTTCCTAATAAAGCAGATATTTTAAATATCTTATTAGGAACAGTGGTTTGAATAAGGCCCAAAAAACGTTTTTTTTAAAAAAGCTTATAGTTAATATTGAATATTGTTTTCTGAACCAAAATTATTATTAATACGTTGATTATTGAATAAATGATTGAATTAACATTTTTGTTTTATTTAAATATTCATAGTTTTTTTGTACTTGAAAACAAAAGTGTGCCTTACATGGGTCTGGTACCTTGGGTACTCACGTTCGAAAAAATTAGGTGCCTTTTTGTTTTTCTCGAAAAGTATTTATTTATTCGTCAATATCCCCGAACCGTTTTATTTCATAAAAATTGTAGAATTTCTGTATTGAAACGATCGTGAACAGAAAATTGTGAAAATTCCAGTTATGTCCAATTTTCGAAACGACTGAAACCCAGTGACAATGTGGCCTACCTATAAATAGCGAAAAGAGATCGAATCGTGAAAACCCAAAAGGGCATACAAAGGACCATTGAAAATGAACAAAAAAAATGCTTTGATCGAAAAAGATTACACTACTGGGTATTGATCTCAATTGGGGCACATCCAGATCATTCCAGACTCCATTAGAAATGGAACTCGCGCTGTATCGATCAATGGAGGCTATTCATTGACGAAAAAATTTACTTCGATCTTTTCCTCTTTTTTCCTCTCTGCCTCTTTCTGTTATTTCGAGAATTTTTTATATTGCCCTCTAGTCTTGTTTTATATAGAGTCATACACTATTTTTATGTACTGCATTGTGTGACACGATTTTTTGTCAAAGGACGTTTCTATCCGAGTGCATATTAATGAATTTAATATAATTTAATCTAATCTCTTTTTTCCTTTAATATTAATATTAATTAAAATTAACATTAATATTAATATTATCAATTGATATTGATATTATAATTATCAATTGATGTTGAACAAAAATTTAATAATTTTTCGCATTAAATAATATTATTATTAATAAAAATTATATTATTTTTATTTATTCTCATTTTTATCTTGGACTTATTTTTATTATTTTTTTCCTCATGCAGACGCGCGTTTTCCAGGATTTTCCAAATCTTACTTGTTTACTTTTACTTCATTTAAAACATCATTTAATTATTTCAATAAAATAATATAATTTCAATAATTGAAATAATTATTTATTTAATCATTTATTTAAATTTTCATCGTGAAAATCCCTCCCCCTAAACTGAACCGAGAAAGACGTGCCTAGACAGAGACTAGAATTTTTCGTCATTGTGGAATGACGATTTGTGAAAATATGAATTAAAAAAAAAGAACTATGTGACTCTCCCCTCACACTCCACAAATTAAGGTATCGTGTGACGTCCCGTTGGTCAGAACTCGTTTCGAGATCGTTTGCACGGACACTCTCCGAGGGGGGCCACCGTGGATGAAATTCTTATTTGGGTGGGAGAGAACCCAATATTGGGCCATCTCGAGATGCAGTCACTGGCCACTCTCATTCGAGTAAGCGGTCGGTATGAATCAGCTGTGTGGATTAAGTTGGAGTAGAACCTTCATCGCCGTTCCATCGTCTTTTAGTGCGGCCAATCATCGAGCTGTTACGTAACAGGTTATCCAAGCAATTGCAAAGATGAAAAAAAGAGAAGAGGAGAGAGGGTGAGAGGGAGAGAAGATTCGGACCACTAATTAATCAGAGTGAGTTATGACGAGGACGGAGGAATCTCCCACCAGACGCGTCTTTACTACGAACGAATATGGGAAAGCTGACGTTGGAGACGTTGAACTTCGAACTTCGTTCCGGAATGCAGATAAAAATCGATCTTGTCTCAACAAGGGCTTAACAGGAATGGGAGTTTGAAATTCGGGATCAAATAATTATTATGCATTAATAACTGATCAATTAGTGATGGAAAATAAACTGCTTGAAATTTTCAAAGTAGAAATTCATAGGGTCGTAATTCTTGCTTTTTACGCGATTGTAGACAAAAAACGATTTTCCGGTCCAGGTTAGGCCTGGATTGGAGTGAAAGTGTACAATTCGTAAATCCTAATTGTTTTTTGCATCGAATCTACTCAGCCCAGTGATGTTGGGTTTTTCCAGACTTCCCTGGGGTTGCCCCAGTTATCACTGGGGATTCCCCAATAATCACTGGGGTTGCCCCAATAATCACTGGGGTTGCCCCAATAATCACTGGGGTTGCCCCAATAATCACTGGGGCTGCCCCAATAATCACTGGGGTTGCCCCAATAATCACTGGGGTTGCCCCAATAATCACTGGGGTTGCCCCAATAATCACTGGGGTTGCCCCGATAATCACTGGGGTTGCCCCAGTCATCACTGGGGTTGCCCCAGTCATCACTGGGGTTGCCCCAGTCATCACTGGGGTTGCCCCAGACATCACCAGAGTTTCCCCAGACATAACTGTGATTTTTTAAGACACGTTCAATAGAACGTTGATAAATCGGAGTAAGCAATCTTTTGCAAAGCTTCCGAAGCAGACAATCACTCGGACGCATCGCTGCTCTGTGAAAACTGATCCTCAGGAGTTTCCAAAAGGCCTGCGGATCGAGTAGGGAAAAAGAGAGAACCAAGAATCAGAGGAAAACCGACAGCTACACCCGGGGGGGGGGGGCAGCCGCGAAGCATTCTCGTTACTGGCGAATAGAAACTTGCAGTCGGGTTGTATCGAGCAGTCTCACGAGCCAAAAAGATTCCCCGACTCTTCCTCTCGCTTTCCTCTACATTTTTCTTCTCTAATATGCATCGGAATCTTCTTACAATAATACGAAAGTATTCGCGCTCCTGGGAAGAGCAACTTCACCTCCCTTTCGTTGTCTTGGCCTTTGCGGATGAGGACCATGTTTCATCTTTCGTCCCAATGGGATACGGGCAATATCGTTTACACTGATCCGTATTCCATTTTCCTGCTCTTCCTCTCTGCTTCCTATGTGTGTGTATTTTTCCCCCAGGAGAGCCAGGGTCGGGGGGGGGGGATGGGTTCGGTAGGAAGGAAAAGAAAACGACTCGAGGGGGATCACGTTGTCGAAGACCCAACAACGAGGAGGAACATTTCCCGGTCTATCTCGATTTGATCTCTTTCCTCCTCCAGGGTTTTACGGACCGGTCTGCCAGCGGAGAATCGTCGAACACATTTTGGTGCTTTTTCGTCGTAAATTGAAAATCAACGTTGTGTACGCACATGTGGACTGTACCCTCGACCGGAGCACAAAAAAGAACGGATTTTTTTACCAACTTCGAATCAGCTCTCTTCAGCCTCGTATATATATTAGGCCAGATAAATTTAACCCGAAAACTGTACAGCTGCTGAACGGCCACAAGTTATCACCACTTATATCAGAACCGTGACGTGTCGAGGGCCCCTGTGACAAGGGTCCGGCTTTTTTTTCGAATGCACAGACTCCGCTGCACTGTCAAAGGTTACACCTGTATGAGATAAACTCTCGTAACCCTTCTGACGTTCAAACTGCTACGGCCAATCATTGCCGGTTGAAAGTGCGAGATGATGGCATCTCGTTTGCCTTTTGATTTGTTTGGGTTTCTTTTAAGCTTTTTGGATGACAACTGGCAACCGGACGGCGGAAGTTGGCCACATAAAATGTAGGTCGATTTTCAATATTTTTTTACGGTGACAGTAATGGCATGGAGACGGATTTAAGACCTAGTGTAGGGTCCCGACGATCAGGCCTCGTTGAGAAAAATTAATTTTGTAGGGAAAAGGGGAATTATTGTAGAATCGTTCCTGGAATGTTTTCGAGGGTTTGTTTGGGTTTAGAGATTTTGTTGATGTATATATTTATGTGCGTGGTAATATTTCATAATAAAAATGTTTAATTTTATAAGCGTCGTTATAAGCGATCACGTGGAGAATTTTTAATGTGGATAAAATGTGTGTGTGTTTTTTTTTAGGAATTAATATTTTTATTTAGTATCTTATGAGTTTGTCTTTTTTGGGGCATTCCACGGTTAAAGTATTTTTGTAATATTTAATATTAAATATTATAAAGACAATAAAATTACGAAAGCTGTCAGTACAAATTTTATTGTCATCTGGAATGGTAATAGAAACAATTTTTCAAGATATGATGTTAATAAATGAATATTAAAGTATCATCCCATACTGGGATAGAACAGGTTACAAAAATAGGATTGGTTTCGAATAATAAATGTAAATGTACATAAATATACATTTTTACAAAAATCAATACGAAAATAAAGATAAATATAAATTTATCCAAAATATAAGTATAATAAATGAATAGAAAATCATACAAAAATCATTTTTTTCAAATTTTGACCTCGTACAAATTCCTACAGCTTGATAGTTAATTAACAGTAATGAATTTTTTTTTATTACATTTTGATCTTATTTTTTTAATGTTACATGTTTATCTATTTTTTAAATTTTACATTTTGATCTTATTTTTTAAATTTTACATTTTTATCTTTTTTTTTTAATTTTACATTTTTATCTTATTTTTCCAATCTTAAATTTTAATATTCACTGCCAATCCTCTACTGCAGCTCAAAAATCGAGACAATAATACGAAAAAAGAAGAATCGTCTAGAAGACGATGATAAAGACTCTCAAAATGAAGGCGACGATTATTTTCAGGCTGCACATATCGAAACGTTGAGTATTTTGTTCCTCTCTTGTACCAGCTCACCCTTCTATCAAGGGTCACATCAAGATAGAGTCAATATCCCTGTCAAAATGTTTCGTATTGCTACCCGCCCGCAAATCATTTCGAGCCGGTCTCTCGAAATAAATCAAGTTGCCACATCGTTATCAGGACGCAAGCTTGTCACAGATAAAGAAACTTTTCTCGCGGAAGGTTCCACGACGTTCCACGAGTATTAAGAAAATGGAAAAGTTTCGAAGTCTCCTGAACCGCTGATGCTTTCCATTAACATCGACATTAAAAAAAAAAAACAACAACAACAGAAATAAAAACATTTCGAAAAAAAACTCCGCTTGAATTCAGCGATATCAGATAACCTGGGAGAGACCAACCATTTTCAAGTAAATTTTATTTTTTTTAAATAAATTATTAAAATAAATTTATTTAAAAAATTTTTTAATAAATTTTTTAAATAAATGTATTTTAAAAATTTAAAAATAAATTTTTAAAATAAATTTTTTAAATAAATATATTTTAAAAATTTTAAAATAAATTTAAAAAATAAATTTATTTTAAAAATTTTAAAATAAATAAAAAAATAAATTTTTTTAAGTCACAAGTACCCCAAAAACCAACTAAAACCAACCCAAAAAAACTCTCATTAGAATCAAACCCTACTATAACCCACCTTATCATAACCATAATCAATTCCACATAACTAAATTTCAAAAACCGATTGCTTGAGTAAAAACCCACCAATGATCCAAAAAACGTTGCATTGGGTTTGCAACCCAAACAAACCCAAACCTTCCCATCTCGAAACCTCTATCCCAGCCAAAGCCATTAGGAAAGAAGAATCAAACTCGTCACTACAGTTTCCGACATTCCATCTGTTCGTCAATGACCCAGCATTGGGTACGTCTAATTAACGCGTCCGTTCGTGACTCAACGAAACGTCCGATATATTTTGGGGTTTCCAAGCCCATAATCGTCAACGGCGAATGTGACCGTTGGACGAAAAAAAAAAGAACAGAAAACCGTTCGATCGAGCTTGATAAATTGGAGAAGAACAAATATGCACGAGTGTGCAAGCCTCTTTTCCCCTCCCCCCCCCCTCCCCTTAAACAACGCCCCCGCAGTTCCCTCCTGTTTCTCATCACGTATACCCAATTTTCAGTCGTTATGGGGGGATAGCCAAAGCGTCTTGTCCGTTGAGTATTCACATGTGTGTTTGTGTGCCAATGTGTGAGCGCGTGTAAGCCCCGGTGTGCGCCGGACGCGTCTCGTGTCGTCGATAACGAGACGTCGGCCGGAAACTGGCTACACGTGTTGAGATTTATCACCCACGCTTACTTTCGCCCCCCCCCTCTTTTTTTCTCTTTCTCTCACTCTGTCTCTCTCTTTACTTATTTTCTTTACTCTCTCTCTTCCTTTACTTATTTTCTTTACTTATTATCTTCTCACTTTATTGTTACTTCATTATTATTATTATTATTAGTATTAGTATTTTTATTTTTATTATTTTTCATCATTATTATTAGTAGTTTTGTTTTTATTATTTTTTATTATTATTAGTATTTTTATTTTTATTATTTTTTATTATTATTATTAGTATTTTTATTGTTATTATTTTTTATTATTATTATTTCATTGATTCAATGTTGTTATAATTTATTATTATCATTATTATTATCATTATTACTATTATTATTATTTATAAGTTCATATTATTCTTATTATTGTTGTTTTTTTGGCTTTTCATTAAGCTTTGTTTATTCCTATGTATTTTATTGTTATTCTCGTTATTCTTAGTCGTGATATTCTATTGTTATTCTAATTTTCTTATTTTTATTTACATTTTATTTTTTATTGTATCATTATTCATGTACATCTGTTTGCCCGAAAGTCCGCTAGGGCATAATAAATCCTATCAATCAATCAATCAATCAATCAATCAATCTCTCAGCTTGATGTGGCGTCGTAGTTGTGCTTTCTATACTCGTTGGTGGCGATTATAATCATCATTATAGTTTTCATTTTTATTTATTATTATTTTTTATTTTTATTTATTTATTTTTTATTATTATTTATTTTTTATAAATTATTATAATTATTTTTTTTTATTTTTTTTTTTTTTTTTTTTTTTTTTTTTTTTTTTTTTTTTTTTTTTTTTTTTTTTTTTTTTTTTTTTT
>JAPYZJ010003557.1:0-25849 GCA_030522765.1 Ophioninae sp. B BG-2022a | reverse complement strand
GAAGAACACGTCAACGAATCTCTGCGCCGCTGCAGGTGGATATGACAGGGTGACGAAAGAAAAAACGACTTCCCCGGTTGAAGCCCCTCGCCGTTACTCGCACAGTCTTCCGACAATTTCGATTTTCTCGTGACGTTCAACTGGTAACTGAACCCTGCGAGCTGATAACCGAGCAGACGTGACCAAATATTGAATGTACGGGGAAAAAAAATATAACGGATCACCGAAGAGAATGATAATGGATCGGGGTTGAGGGGTTGGTGTAATGAAAATTAATTGAAGAAACTCGATTTTGTTGTTACTCCGGATCATCCGGGAGTAATTAACAAGAGAATTCTCAAGTCATTAACTCTAGGTTACTGCTCGTGTTGCGACGTACGCAACATGTTGACTAATGATTTTATTCAAAACCTATAAGTATGATTGATATGTTTTGACTGCTGATATAATTGTGTATATTACAAAAAGAGAAAAACACCATTTTTAATAATATTATAGAAAAGAGATTTTAATAATGTTATATAAGAGAGAAAAGGGGATAAAAAGAGAGAGAGCAATATATAAAAAACGCAGGCGCCTCTGCAACGTAGAGTAGTAATCTTCTCGTAATTAATTATTTCTTTTAATAACCTCTTAATTCTTTATTTCCTTCATTAAACGAATTTGTTAATTATTTAATTGATCGATTAATTTCAATTAATTAAATCGTTCAATAAATTAATTTATAGACTATTGTATTAATTAAACAATAATTAATAAACTGATCAATTAACGAACTCGATAAACGAAAAAATAAAATAATTAAGAGGATGAAACAACTAATTAATTGACTATTGTATTGATTAAGGAGCATTAATTGATAAGGAATGATGATAACGTTATTACGGGTATAAAGCGCAGCGATATTCAACGCCGAGAAATCGGCAACTTCTGTGTAGTCAAGGATAGTTTGTTTTACTTTCTGACGAAGAAGCCTTGTTGCAGCGAAAAGATATTTGCCAGTACGTTCAAGGTGATGCGAGACACACCGCGCGTTCGTTTCTCGCTGCCTCCCTCTCTCGCCCTCGCCCTCGCTTTGCCGTCACCGCCTTCTCGTTCGCACCAATATCCCCTTCACAACACTCAACGGACAGTCACGATCGTACGGAAATATTTGCTTTTTTTTTCGTCGCTCTTTTCATTTGCCGCAGCAAAAGATTCGATCGCGTAGGAAACTACGAAAAAATAAGCAAAGTGTCGACACGTTCGCGTCGACGCGAGGTGCAGTGGATTTTTATACTTTTATTTCGTTATTTCTTAAAAATCACCATTTTTTTACTTACCGATTTCACGAAATCGGTACATTTTTTTATTCATAGATTATCAGTTTTCATTTTAATGACTAGATTCACCATTTTTTTCCATTACTGGATTTACGGAATTTCTGAAAGTTACTAGGCTTACCAAATCAGCCATTTTTAAATCGCCAAGGATTTTTCCTTCCCAATTCGGCAAATTTAGTGGTTTTTCAATAACCTTTTTCTTTGGAATTTCCGTTTTAATTAATCATAATTAAAGTAATCATTCAAAATTACTAAAAGTACCAAATTGGTTGTTCACTGTTTTTTTATTTCGTCGATTTAATGCATTAAATCGATAATCATCGATAGCTTTCTTTTTTTTTTCTTTTCAAACGATCGGTTTTATTAAAGGTTGATGATTTTTCGAAATTATACGATCGACAAAAATTTCATCGCGTTCGAACGAACGATACACGGTTTTAAAAAATTTGTTTCACCGATTTCTCGAAGCCGAGCAAATTGGACTATCGGATTGCGAGTGTACACGCGTTCGCGGTGAACAAATACCTCTGGATATTGTAATCTCGTGAGAGTTTTGTCGAAGTATCCAGGAAAGGTGGGTGACGTAACCGGGCTCCGCGGACGATCGAGTGTGCGGCTAACACGCGCGGTTACGACCGCGAAACAGAGAGAGAGATAGCGAGAGGAAAGGGGTGGGGGACTGGAACTAAAAGTCCGGATGTGTCTCTATGGGTGAAGCGCGAGATTAACAGGCCAAGATATCTGCACTATCATCTAACGAAGCTGCGCGACCTTCCACCACCGACCAGTGGTGATAAATATCGTTGCCATCAATAATGCTGATCAAGTAACTCTTTATTAATCCAAACACCACTTCGCGTCTGTTTGGATACATTTTTGTTTGGGTTCGTTTGGGTTTGCAAGGAATATTGCAACGTTCAGAAAATAACGGATAAAAGACCCAACCAAAAAGATTTTGTTAACCAACATTTATTTTTCCGAAATTTTGAAATGCAAAAAATCGTATTTCGTTGAACCGTAAACAAAATCCTTTTTTCTATTTTCGTCACATCAATCAAAACGTTTTTTTGTTTGCTTTAATATTTGATAAAATATTCAAAATAAACATTGATATTTAGTCAATAAATTAATTGAATTTTCGAGATCGATTATTAAACCGGAAATGAACGCTCGTTGGAGCCATCGTTCATTGGCTATCAACATATTGATTCGAAGTGTTCAATATATCCGAGAGTCCAACAAGCCCGGGACTGTCGAGCTGTTATCGCACGTGGATAAGTTGTACTTTCATTTTTTTTTCGTGCCGAGGCTATAGAACTGCCCGAATGGTACAACTGCTATGAATTCATACTTTTATCGATAGAGGCGCGTGCATTGAAGTAACGAGGGGATAATCATTCGTGCGAGTAAAAAGATCCAAGTACTTTGGTGATTTCTCGGACTCTCTCCGACAATGTCAGCAAAATCGTTCGTTAATTTTCATTTTTATTATTCAATAAATTTAATGATTTATTTTACAACTTTATTTATGTAAATATAAATAAATGTCCAAAAGATTATTGAATTATCAGACTCTTTCAAAATCACTATTTTTCATGAAATTTGTATATAAAAGATACAAAATTGAAAATGTATTTTTATTTACAAAATCGTCCTCTTATGAAATAATTTATCCGTCCAGTTAATTATATTAGTTAAAGCCCTCAATTAACTTGTCGGAATTATTGATCGGGGAAAAAAGTTTTTCATTTCGGTATCAGGGAAAAAAAAGTAAACCAATCGACTTGTTTCATAACTGTTGACGCTGATGGAAGATTCGAGGCACGATATCGTTTTCTGACCTTCAGAAACAGCTGGCAATTTTCCAGCAGGACTTTGATGTTCCCATCGTTAAGATGCACCGAAAACTCTCCTTTTATATATCGTTATTTTCCAAATTTTCTTTGACAGATTTGAGACGCAAAAATCATGCAAATCCTTATTTGAATTTTTATTCAGCTCATTAACATTTCGGCATAAATAATTTGTCGACAATAATTTGATAAAAAAATGAGTTAAAATAATTGAATCGAATTAGGTTGCGATCGAACTCGATGCGCGAGTTTCAACTCCATTATTTCAACCCTTAACATATTCTCGAAAGTATCGAAATATTTATCGCACAAATGTTCCAAACAAACCCAAACAAGCCCAAACAAAAAAAAACATTTTCCATTTCTTTGTAATCGGGCGTTTGGCGCTATGCAATTTTTATCGACAGTTGGTAAGTGGCAGAAAAAAGTTTTTCACGAGGTTGGAGGAATTTTTCGACGAAGGAATTCCGCATGAATATTGCTGCAACGAAGGGGAGTGGGATTATATCGCATTAATAACATCTCCACGTGGCTTCTCTGTCCCCTTTCCCTTGGTCTTAACGCCCACAGAAACACGTTTCTGGGAAGAGCATAACGTATGGAAAGCGTACGTTATAGGTGGAGACGGAAAGGAGACGAAAAATTCCGCGACGGCCCACGTTCCGATCGATCGCGACCCATATCGTCGAAAGCTTCCACCACTCGAGGACAGACCCGCGCAATCCAAAACCACCTCCTTCCGCAACCCTTTACCTTCCTTCCCCCGTCGAACGTGCAACAACGAGATTTAACATTCGTGGCTAACATTTGACATTCAACGACGGCGTTCGCCCTCGTACGAATTGCAAACTCACTTTTTTCTCCTCGCCCCCTCCCCCCCCCCCTTTCTCGAACTCGTTGGAACAAGAGAAATTGGGGTTAGCGCGAGTATGAACTTTTATGGTAATGACGATTGAGAGAATTTTCGTTGCGTTTCAAATGTCGCGAACGTCACTAGGGCGTCGAGAGGAAAAATAAAATCGACAAAGGAAATACCCTCGAAGTTGGTTAGAGCCCACGACCCATCCCGTCAGCTGTCAAACTATTTTAAATTCCGACTCGCGAATTAATAAGTCGCTAGCTCGTCGGTTATTTCTCTTTTTTTTTTTCTATCGATTCCGACCGACTTGTTTGTTGTCTCACTGCCGCTTCCTCTTTTTTCTCGCTCTCTCTCTCTTTCTCTCTCTCTGTGCTGTCGCCCACGTCGAATATTCACTTCGTCGCTTGCTTTTCGTTTTTTCTTCCATATTTGTGCTATCGAATTTCGCCGATGGCAGCTCCGCGGTAAGAAATGTTTATCGATCAATCAATCTTCGTAAATTCTCCCTTTCAATAATAACTTTAATAATGAAAATATTATTGTTGCTTTTATCATTGTAAGAGGTTTTATATGAATTATCATCAAAGGATTATTCTCCTTTAATATGAATATTGTTATTGTTATTATAGGACAAAATAATAGTCAAATAATAATATAAAGCTCTTTTATTTTTATTATTATTATCGATATTACCATTATTGTTGTGGAAATGACTTTCCAAAATTAGGTTTCCCATCACTAGATGAAAGTACGAAAAAATTGTCACGTGACCTGTATAGCTCGTATGCAAAAAGAAATGGCAAGTTCAAAAAAACATTAAATTTCATATTCTTATCGTTTTTACTGAACGGAAAAGATATAATAATAAAAATCCATTAAGAACCAAGGAAAGAGTATTCGAAAAAAAAACATAAAACCGTATCATACATTTTTGTAAACGTTTGCTGTACAAACTCAAACCAAAGGTGAACAATGAAGATACCATGAAGGGACGCTATTTCTCAGAGGACGTACGGAAGTATCGTATCGAATGGACAACGACATGATTTCCATGATGCGATCCGATTTGGGTTTAATTATTCCTTCTTTTCATTTTCCATGACAGTCCATTGAAGTATCAATATGATGTTTTTTAAAAATATTGTTTGTTCTCTTTATTAACTTTTTCGTCGATGACAATTCATCGAAATGTCATGAAAAAAGTAAGAAAAACTGGCGAAGACATCAACTGCTTGGTGATTCGAATTTCATGCGTGTTTGTGCAAAAGCCGAATGGCCTGGTGGATAAGGGATAGAATTCTCGTTCGGTTGACCCGGGTTCAAACCCGGGCCGATGAAAAATTTATTGTTTTTTCGGACGTTATTTCATTGCGGTTCCGATCGGTCAAGCTCCATTTCATAATTTCTCAGACCCGAACAAATTTACCGCGATTCGTGAACGAATTGGAGGTTAGGTTTGTAGCAATCGCAGTGATTGTTTGGGTTCGTGATATTGGGATATCGCATCGCCAAGTGGGTAAATTTTAGGTTAGGAATCGACTGTATCGGCAGTAGGTTTTTCTCCAGTTCAACCCTTCACCGTTGGCGGGTTCACGATGTTGAATCATCCGCAACCGTAGAAATGGGGATGGAGGTTCAAAATGGAAATGTACACGGGAAAAAGGTCACATTGAGTTGGAAAAAACCCTGATGAATACAATCAGCAAAAAAAAACACAACAGACATTTTCGTACGAGAAAACTCGTAATAAAGGTATTAAATATAAAAATATAAATAACCTCAAAAATAAAGTAAATTATAATATACCTAAAAATAATAATATATGCATCAAAGCAATATCGTCAATGATAATGTTCGTAATATAAATAATATTAATATACAGTCTTGTAAAAATAATTAACGACTGACGTTTGGACTCCGTAAAAATGTCGTATAGTGTGTGGCTCGTTACAAAAGTGCAAATCGCACTCTTGCAAAAGCCTGGCGAAATGTGTTCAAATGTATGTGTTTCACTGAAATAAAAAACCATTTCGGAAACCGATTGGAATTCAACGCTTTCCAATGGATACTCTACCCGCACATCGCTAACCTAACTTTCGTCGCGTTCTATCTGTATATCACACTTTCCAGGGCACAGGGAAAATGGAATAAATGTCTTCCATTAGGAAATCGCTGTCGACAGATTTTCTGAAACTGATTTGGGGGAAAACGGTCCCCCAAGGAATTTCTCCGTGGTCGTGTTTCAACGTTTCAATCTTTTTGTCGTTTTATTGATCACCCGCTGTTTTTGGCAGCTTCGTTTTGCTCATCGAAGTGAGCAATTTGAAAAAGCAGAAAGTGCATAGCGCTCCAACTATGCGTACAGCTTTGTCTCTTTCCGCCACCATTTCCAATGGAAATCAGTCAGATCTTTTCAGCTCGGTCTAGTCTTCTGGCAAATAAATCATTTTTACTTCGGCGTTTTTCCAAGAGACGAAGACAAAAATCAGATATTGCATCCGAGAGTTTGAGGGGCTCGATTTGTTTCGCAGTTGATGAAAAGTGTCGAAGAAACGGGTCGTTTCTGGGAAGATCGAAAACAAAAAGAAAAGAAAAGGACGTCCTTGCCCTTCGAGAAGCAAGGGCTTCGACGAGGTTGAGAAAGAGGACATTTCTGCGTGACTCGCAATTGTACACATTGCTCGTGTGTATCGCAACGTACACGAAGAGAGCGCGCGTGTTCATCGTCCCAAGCGCAGGAAAAAATTCATCACGCCAGAGATCTTTGGATAAAGAGAAAGATAGAATTCCAGAGCGAAGAAGAAAGAGATAAAGAGTGAGCGAGAGAAAAATAGAAACAGGTAATTAAGTGAGTATGTGTTTTTTGATCATCAGCAACGTACCGGGTGAACGGAAAAAAAATGAGTTTCCGTGACGGGCCCACCGGAAGTCCAGGAACGGGTGTGTCATGCCGGCGGGAAGATTACGTCGGCCGTTGACCGTCTCACGTTCTGAAGAATCAAAGAGGAAAGCAAAGGCTAGATCACGAGGTGCGCACAAGAGGTATCTTCAGGGATGGATTTTTCAAAAATAATAACAGGAATTTCAAAACAGGAAATGATCTTGGTACGGATTCGAAAAGTGGCAAATTTTCAGTTTTCTTTTTCAAATGTTTCACTATTTCTTTTTGAAGAAAATAAAGATGAAGAACAAAACAAATTGTTAGGCCAATTTGGCGACGCGCGAGCAACAACGAAATCCATTATTACTCAACGAAAATTGAGAATTTCAAAAACGTGAAATAGGCTCGAAATTGTAGAGAATTAAAAAAAAAAACAATTTATTTCGATGCATTCGTGAAAATTTGGTGAAATATGGGTTTGATGATCCGTTCAGGGAATTGTGCCAATCTCCGAATCTCAGGAAAAAGACAGGAGGGATTTGCGGTTGCGTGGGCTCCGCGAGGGGTAGGTCAGGAGTTACGAATAACGGGGAGGAAGCGAGGGACAATGCGGCCGAAAACAAAAAACAATCCCCCGTTTGACGGCATGCGGTGAAAAGAAAAACTAATTGTTCTTTGAACGCCAACGTTTTTCATCCAGCTAAACAAAAAACGACTGACACGAGCGATAACGAAAAAAGTAACGAATCGGACGATTAAACGTCCTACAAAGTCAAGCTTTAGGCACGCTTCCAAGTTCCTTGCGAAAATAAAAACGTGGAAAAACGGTGAAGAAACGCCGTCAAAATACACGAAAGAAAAACAGTCGACGAATCATTCAATATTATTTGAAAAGTTTTTGTACTTTCATGAATAAACAATCATTTTTAGGATGTGCAATATTTTTTTCATGAATATACAATCATTCATTGATGAGTAATAAAAATGCGAATAAATAATTGAAATAAAAATGGCAATAGAAATTGCATGAATTAAAAATAACAAAAAATCAAGTTCGTAAATAAAAAATCGAAAAATAAAAAATCATAAATAAACAAGAGAAATGGAAAAATCAAAATTTCACATATGAACGGTCAAAAAATGGACGATCATAATCTCATAAATAAACAATGAGAGAAACGGAACAAAAAAAATTCTACAAATGAACAATAAAGAAAATAACGATGAAAATTTCATTAACGAACTTCGTTAATTAAAGAGGAAATAATACAAATTTCATAAGTGAAAAATCGACATTTTTCCCAATAACTTTAGTCAATAAATCGAACGAAGACTGATCAATGTGAGAAAATAATCACGCGTGAATTGCAACAACCAAAGTGAAGACTAGAAAAATACTGAAAAAAAACAGCTGGATACATCGATAGAAAAAGAAGGGAAAAGAAACAGCAAAAGAAGTTCCCACGACAACACTTCGTAGCTCTAAAAAGGAAAAGGAAACATTCAAATTCATATCGAAAAACGGGTTCCGCGTCATCGCACAGAAAAAAAGTCATGACTGATGCAGATCGTGACATGGTTCGAGGTTGATAAAGGTTGAATTTAAAAAAATCACTTCGGGCGGGCAAGTTGCTGAACAACCTTCCCGAGAGATCGTCGTAAACGATCAAACAATTAACCAATAATAAATCTGCAATCTTCAAACCCAAGAGAACATAACGAAAAACACGGACGGAAATATTCATGGAAAAAAATCTAAAAATAGTTTTCACGAAAATGCAGTGCGCTGTATGAATAAGAATTCCATAAAAAATCATATTTAATGTTTTTAACAAAAATTGATAAAATAAATAATTTAAAAAATATAAATAAAGAGGAATGAATCATTTTTTAAAAATACCGCGATTAATAATTCTCCAGGAAAACAATATTCGAGGCTTCAACGAAAGTTGCAACGGCGTCCACAAAATCGAATAGGCCTCGCAAATAAATCTTCGGTCAAAACGAAACTCGGAACACTCAACAAATAACGCTACCAAAAGAGTTTTTCGAAACGTGAAAAATAAAACTATCCAATAGTGCAAAAAAATCAACGCTTCTCAGAGGTGCAAAAAAAAATCACGAGTCAAGTGCCAGGTATCAAAATGATCGGTGTATGACCAATAAAAATAAAATCGATACAACAGCCACATATGGGTAAAGGAACGATGTGACGGAGGAAAAAAAGAAATTCAGGATGTTTCAAGGATCGAGGATTGGGTGGGTTTGCTTGATCGTAGAAAAAAGCGATCGGGCGCGTGGCGGATCGATGCATGGACTTTAGGGTTCCGTAGCCCATCAAGAAAATATATAATCCGCAAAATTCGCCGATTCATTGCAAACTAAATCAAGTATTATTTCTTCGATTCAACCATTAAAAAAAAAACCCAACATTCAATATCCAATAAAAAAGGAAGAAAACAAGGATTCATTTTTATCCTCCAACAATGTGACTTCCGGTTAAAAATGGTCCAAATATAAAAAATCATGTCAATCATAATCAAACTCGAGCCGCTTGAGAAGCGTCTTCCAAAAAATGAGATTTTGAATCCGGAAGGCCGACTACGGAACCCTAGCCCGTTGGAAGAGACGTTTCGATCCGCGGACTTACTCGCATTGGTCGTAACGATGCGATATTGCGGGGGCGGGGCTTGTTGTTGCGGCGGTTGTTGCTGTTGTTGTTGGGCGACAGCCTGATGATCATTTTGCTGTTGCTGTCGCGCCTGGACCTGCTGATGTTGATGCTGCTGTTGCTGTTGTTGTTGCTGCTGCTGCTGTTGTTGTTGTTGTTGTTGCTGCTGCTGCTGTTGCTGATGATGCGTTATGTTGATGGTGAGCTGATGCTGAGCGTGATTCAATTGGGTCAAATGGCCGTGTGGACTCAGCGGTGGTGGCGGCTGATGATTGTGTGGATGTACGTGATTGTGATTTTGTGGATGGGGCGACAAGTGGTGAGGGCCACCGGTGCAATGGGGCAAAAGACAGTGCATGGCGCCGACACCTACAGCGACACCCACAGCGCCCTCTTTAGCCACGCTATAAGTCGAGACCATGCTGACTTTTGATGCTTATTCCCCACCCTCGTTCCAACTTCTTAACCGCGCACTTCCGCGTCAGCTCGCGAACTTTTTTTTTCTTTTGTTATTTATCCTACAGTATCAGGATGCAACGGCTCTTTTACGGTTTTCTCTTTCCTAACAAACGTCTTCGTCTACTCGGCAGGCCGCCATTTTCTTTTCACTCGCCGCGCACTTTCGGCGGGCCTCGCGCAATCTTGACTCTTCGAGATCATTCTTTTTTCTTTTGGACGAGGTTTACGAGGCTTTTCTCACTCGCTGATTCCCTTCATTTTTCGGTCCAACCGATTTTCCCGTACGGGATCGTCGGATTTTTTTTTTTTGGTTGCGATCTTCACTTTTCGGCGATGATCAATCGTCGTTCGTTTGTCGATGCGCGAATCTCGCTAATTCGTAAATCCACCCTCTGACATTGTGGAAATGTCAATTGTTTACTTTCGTTTCCTTGTCTTTTTTTCAATATTCTTTTTCTTTTGAAAAAAAAAAAAATGTTTTTCTAATCAATTCGACGCATTCAGCGTTGCGGTGACGCGAAGCGTTTCGTCATAATGGAGGAAATTGTTTTCGTAATTCGCGAGTGTCGAGCTTCGTCGATCAGCCGCCGAGGCGTGAGCGACCACCACCGCGTGTCTCAACGCCTCGCCATTGCCCGAAATCGATATCTCGTGGTCGGAACGCGGCCGCATCTTTTCTCCCGCTTGCATCGACTCGGCTCTTTTCTTCCCTCCCCCCTTCGCCGCCGATTTCTTTTTGCACTGTAACTCGCTTATATTCTTCACCTCCACTGCGCTTCACTGGCGCCCTTGCCAGTCGAAATAACGATTATCCGTTTGATTTAGATTTCGGAACCGACTCGACGCGTAAAACGTGTAAAAATCGTTTTTCGAGCGAAGCGAACGACAACGCCGTTGAGACTTTTCGGCCCGCGGCTTTTTTCCGACTGTCAACTGTCAGACCACGAGGCGCGGTTTTTCCCGCACGTCTCCGAGGTGAAATTTACGGCTGGGCGACAACAGCGCCCTCACCGTCTCGTGTGGTAAAACGGTGAAGCTCGTGAGCGCGCGCGAGAGAGAGACGGCGATAAACGATCGAGATACTCGCATCGTCTTCGCGTTTCTACGATTATTTATTACTGTTGTTATTATTATTGTTATTATTGTTGTTGGTTTTCATGATTATGGAGAGATATTAAACAGCACTCGAGCTCGACGATCGCCCCTCGAAACAAAAATAAACGAAGCTCGCGACGCGCGCGAGAAAAGGCAGCGTGGCTCTGGCAGCCAGAGACTCCACTATAGTCGCCGCACGCACGCGCAGAGAGAAATGGGCAATGGGAGGGGGGAGGGAGGTCGCGTTGAACACGCGCGTCCTCTCGCGCGCTCTTTCCTCACCCTCCGGCTCGCTCGTCTCCCAGGGAGATCGATATTGAAGGCTCCGTCCCGGCGTCACACTACGCTTACGTCCCTCTCGCGGCGTTCGATGCAATTCGTCATTCTCGTAACTTTTCACCGTCTTCCTCCGTTTTCTCTTCGCACTCGTTTACCCACCGCGCGAAATATTCGGAAAAAAAAGTCTACTGCGAGCACTATCGACCGACCGAGCACGCTGTGTCTCGTTGGATCACGCGCGCGATCAGAGTAGAAAACAAACAGAAAAATAAAACACAGCACGTTCTTTCGGACCGCGCTGCTTTTTCGACGAGCGAAATAATCCTCACGGGCCAGCAGAAACTCGTTCGTTGCTCCCCGACTCTCTCGTTCTCGGCGAACGAATGGCAAAGTGGTGGAGGGAGGAACGGACGGAGAATGGAGGGGGGAGGAACGCAGAACAAGGGCGGGTGCGAAGCGCCTTGACTATGTCCGCTTGAAAAACAAAAACGGGAAATAAAACCGAGCGCTCTGATCGCGACTTCGGCCAATACTCTTTCAAACGTCGGTGATCGGTCGCACTTCCTTTCTCGCGACGCCCTTTCACATTCCCCGCTCGCACGTTCGCGCGAAAACACCGTTTGGAAAAAAAAAACAATTTCTCGAACCGGAAGCGACGATGGAATTCACGTTTTTGACGACATCGCGTGGCCAATGGCCAATGTGGGAGAGGGTGGGAAAATGAGACTACGGAGACGTTCGCGTGTGTGCGAACATGTGGACGCACACACGTACGCGCGACAGCACGAAGGAATGACGGAATCTGGAACGGCGTGCGCGCCCAACTGTCTCGCGTCACGGGACGAAGTGGCCGCAGTCCGAACGGAGGGGAGATTATCTCGGCCTCTCTCTCACTCTCGCTTCGCCGAGGAACACGCACGGCGAGTGCACCCGCGCTGAGAAAGGGATAGTGCACGGGATTCAGGGCCGTCTTTCGCGGGCGCCATTTTATTCTCCCATTTTTGCGCGTTTTTCGTCAATCGGGTTTTACGAAAAATCCGTTTTTTTTTCTTTATTGAAGATTGAGTTCAATTCACACCAACGTTTTCTCACAGAGATCGTATCGTTCGGACATCTTTTTATTTCTCTCACTCTGTTTTCTAACTTGACCACCGCAATTTCGCGCGACGGTAAAAAAAAGCGTTCGGTTGGGAACTTTCACACGCGCTGTCGAGATCCGTTAGCCTCGATCGCGAGGAAGTCACGAGAGCACGCGCGTGCGTCACGATGAACCAAGGGGAAACATTCGCGATGAATAGCAACGTCCGATACGGACAGTCCTTGCGCGACCTACGAATCCGCGCTACTCCCCCGAGCCCTCTGCCAGCCGACTCGCGGAAGCTGCTAGACTCAGGGACGTATCAACGGATTTCGGCCATTATCGACGGAGGCAATCGCACGCTTTTCACCCCTCCTACAAGCCTTTCAATGATGGCTGTTAAATTTATTCAATTTAGGGAAGTGATTGGGAGTGAGAGCGAAAACATAATGGATAAACGTCCCGATGAGCTTTCAACCGAGCTAGAGCCCAGTTGGAACGCAGTCAATTTTTATTAACGACCCTCACGTGCGAAAGGACCACGTGAGCGCCTAACCTTCGGGGAGCAACGAAAGGCGCGCATTCCAATGCGATTACGGAACCGGAAGCGTTCACCAAAATTCGCCAAACCGCGATTGGTGCAACGCAATTTTTTTCCTATCTTTTTTACCTTATTTGTATTTTTTAAAAAACTTCCATTGCGAGATTCACCTTTTTTTCACTGCATATATCGCGATAATAATTTCCACGCCAAGTTCGAATACTTTGAAATTCTCTCTTCTCCGTGTACCATCGATAATTGCATCGATCGAAAGGCAACGACTTTTTCTTTCTTCCTTTCGCAATATTTCATTTTCATAATTGTACAAAACCTGTTTTGTGTGGAAACGAATGTTGAAAAATCACACATGATTCTCGCACGTTTATAAAATTTATTATTTTCAATCGCTCCATTGTTTTTCTCCGATGTGAGCTGTGAAAAACACTCGCTCGATTTCACGTTTTTTCGTTGAAAACTCTTGATTTCAATACGCAAGAAAAATGGTGTCTAACTCGCATTGTCAGGACGTGACGAATTTCCTCTTACACGTTTGTTTCCTCAATCTTATTATTCGAAAAAACCTTTTTTCACATTCCTATAGAGCGACCATAAACACGAGTTGTGTCGCTAAATTCGAACAATGCAAAAAAACATATTTCCCATGTAATCGGGGACAGTGCACGAAACTCATATTTTCAATTATCCCAAATTTCCTAACCCCACCTTCGTGAATAGTGTCCATCTTTGTAAGCCATTACCATCTCGCGATATTCACCAAAGCTAAAATACGTTTCTCGACAAGAACAACCGAGAGAACGAAAAAATAATAACTCGTCGCTCGTTCCAAGCGTTGCACGAGTCGAACGCGCAGTTCAAAAAAGTACGTTGGCGATGCGCGGTGTCGCCGTTCGGATATTCTCGGAAACGAGTCGTGCGAACGAAAGGGACAGGAGTTCTCGGAGGGGAAATGGCTCGGTCGCCATTGTTGTCTCTGTCTGGATGATGCACGAGGTCGATGAGATGGCGCGGGTGTTTCTCGCGCGTGCCGCACACACCGTGCGGGAAGAAGAAGAATCACGTTGGGTTCGAGCTAACCCAGTTTTCGTCATCGCAACTGGACGAGGCATACGGGCGGCGGGGGGGGAGGGGACGCCGTCAGAGAAGAGAGGAGGGGTGGGGGAAACGAGTGGCGCTCGCGGCGCAGGCGGGGAGCGTTGGAACTAGGAGTGCGCGAGGAGTGGGGGTAACCGCAGAACGCCGTAGTATTTCGTGGAAGGTATATATCGTGCGAATCGCGTGTGTACAGATGGGGTCGCTACTCGATCGATAACTATATGCAATCTGCCGTAGCGAACGCGGTACTGCCCACAACCCAGATTCTCGCTTATCTAGGATAGGTGGTCGCGGTGCAGTGGGCGCTGCAGGGCGCATCCGAGATACATGTGCGAGATGAAGGGAAGTTGCGGACGGAGGAGAGGGAGTCGGTTGCGGAGCTTGTCTGACCCACTTCGACGTTTCAAATTTACGATACCGAGTGAGACAACGTCGGACGCGAAAATAAATGGGATATCTCAAACGAGCGGAAACGAAGATGAGCATTCGACTGATTAGGAGTAGGCAAACTTGACACGATGGTCAAGGTGAAGTTTGGGTTTGTTTGGGTTTCGAGAAATGGGCAGATGGGCAACGATTTCTTGTTGTCGAGGAGGTAAAGTATGTACACTCTTTTTGAAATTGAACGTTTAGTTGTATTTGTGCGGAGGGTATTTTTATATTGTAATTTAAAAAACGGAGAATCTTTATTGATGGGTGTGTCAAAGAATAATTGCGATTTTTCGCTTTTCTCGGGAATTGCATTTTTTATTTTTTACAGCGAATTCTTATGTATTTTTTTCTCAATACGATCTTTATGTGATAGTAAAAAAAAAGTGTGGGTGTTTTTAATTGGAATGTAGAAACATTGACGGAACGTTGATTTATGCAGCATTTCCGTATAAAGTGTTAAAACTGAAAAACACATTTGTTTTTTATTTCATGAATGAAAGAATATCCAAGTATGCCTATGCAAAATGACTAGACAAGATTCATTGTCGAGGGACGAAACATTTTTTAATAAATTTACAACGTCGCCACGAGAGACAAAAAAAAATTAAATTTTCTTTATGAGGTTCATAGGTGAGAAATGAAAAAAATATAAAATAAACAATAAGGATATTTCGTTGTGAAATAAAAAAGGAACGAAAACATGAAAAACAAATGTTTGTTTTTTAACTGAAGAAAATGATGAACTGTCGGAACGCGTGGTGGTAGATAGTCGAAAGCGAAATATCGATAATCGGGCATGCGGAAAAACGGGAAACAGTCAATCTTTGGGGAGGGGGGGGGGGGGCACGGCGCGACTCGACGTTACGGATATCAATGATTTTTGGGGGCGATCTCGCGTCGTCTCGACGCTTCTAGCCGTGGATGAAAAAAAGTAAAGAAGAGGTCGGAGGGGGACGGGGTCAGTACGGAAAAGAGCTCGTCCGTAAAACGTAGCCGACGGAGACACTTATAACCTCGGGCAACCTTCGTCGCTCGTGGCTGAGACGGTGCGGCCAGACGTCGGGACCGGAGCGACCTCGCCGACACCGCTCGAACCGGGACCGTTGAATATCTTGCACACTTTTATGCAGCCAGAAATAAAATGAAACAAAAAGTTATACGAACGTCGGATCTGAATAATTCATTCATAAAAAATATGCATTTTATCGAGAAGCGTTAACATTTTGAGTATTTCCAAAATATTATTTCGAGTATTTCGAAAATACCATTTTTGTGTCCCAAAAATACCATGCTGAGCATTTTTAAAATACCATTTTGGATATTTCAAAAATACTATTTTGATGAATATCTCAAAAATACTATTTTGAATATCTCAAAAATACTATTTTGAATATCTCAAAAATACTATTTTGAATATCTCAAAAATACTATTTTGAATATTTCAAAAATACCATTTTAAATATTTCAAAAATACCATTTCGAATATTACAAAAATACCATTTTGAATATTTCAAAAATACCACTTTGAATATTTCAAAAATACCATTCTGTGTATCCCAAAAATACCATTTATGAAATTCGAAAAACACCGTTTATGAAATTCCAAAAACCCAATTGATTCGATTCCAAAAATACCATTTTTGGCAACGACAAACTAATTTCCTGAAATAAAAATAAATCTTACCCAGAATATAAATTAATGAAATTTTCGTAATTATCGATTTCCACGTTGACTTCGCGGTGAATGGAATTTAGCCGAGAAAACAATAGGAAAAGTCGATGAATTTCATAGTTGAAGTGTTTTCTTTGAAGACGCGGTTGGAGCGATGAGAACGGTAAATGACTTTGATCAGGGGAATGGAAAGATGTTTTGTCGAGGTTCCGGTGCAAGAGCACGAGCAAGCGAGTGCAACAGCTCCGGTTGGCCTTGAACACCGTGTATACATCTATACGCGAGCAACGAGAGTTGTATACGCAGACCGGAGAAGTTGGCCTCGTGCACTCGATTCGTCTCTCCGATGGACCCGAACCGTCAATTCGAACGACCAGAAACGCCTTTCCACCTCGTATCATTGACATATCAATTTTTACCGATACGAGTCGTCTCAATATTCTGGAATCCAACGAAAATTCGTTTTTACATTATTCTCTCCATTATTCTTTCTTTCACACCTTCCGACAACCGTACGAACGCTTTTCAAACTTTAAACGTTTTTTTTCGAAAAACTGTAATTTTCGATTCGGTCCGAACGAATTTTCAAATTTCAACAAACGGATTTGCTTGACATTTGGTACACTTGTTCACCGTAATAATTGTTTAATCTTCACCGATCATTTTCTTTTCACTATTTTTTCATTAGTTATTAACAATAAGAACATCATTAATAGTTGATCAATTATTGATTTATTAATATTAGTTATTGGTTTATTAATTTATTTTAAGAGCTGTTAAATATAAATAATAATAAGAAGAAGAAGAAGAAGAAGAAGAAATTAACAATAATATATCAAAAAACATGTTCGTATTTTATTTCTATTTTTTAAGAAGAAATGTAGTGATTTTGCCTTGAAGGTTCTTCCTTTTTCAATGATAATCTCAATTCCTATATAAAATACATAATTTTTCTTAATTAAAAAAACGGATTTTCATTTTTTATTTCAAGCAAGAGTCTTTGTTTTGGTACACTCCAATTATCATAATTTTTCATGAAACGTGTCGGTGAATCAATATCCATGGGAATAAATGCCGAAATTAATTATCAAAAAATTTCAAAAAATCTTCGGTTTTTCGCGATATCGCAACCCCTTAATAACCTCCCAAAAAAAATCGTCCAATTACCAATTTCAAAAAATCTTTTCTTCTTCGGGCAGATAAAAAAAAAGTTGTTTTTTAAAAACATCGGTCTTTCCATTGAAAAATAAAATACAAATTAGAAAAGGAAAAAAAAAAGTTCGGTGAGGTGACCAGCGCCATGAGTGTTTTTCCCGAGACTCGATTCCTGCCGATGACGAAGGCTCGCAAGGAGGAAGGTGACCTTGGAGACAGACGGAGCGGAGGAAAGGAAGAAAGGGAGAGAAGAGCGCGGCCGATGATCGTCTCGTCCAGAGTATATATGAGAGGCATAAAGTGGGGTCTGTGATCGCGTCAGGATCCCAACGACTACCCTTTGTGTAGCGGGGTACACGACCCGAGAGCACATCGCCCTCGTCTCTCAACCTCTTCCCTTCACCCCCTCCCCTTCGACCCTCATCGTCCTCTGCTGTTCTCACCAAGAAAAAGTCCAAGGACCCAAGCTCGTACGAAAAAAAGACTTCGAGAATTTTTATTGGTGGCAAAGTTATTCGTGTTTCGACTCGGTTCTAATGGATTTCCCAGTCGCCGACATCCAAACGAAAAATAATCTATTCGAGTAGTAGTATCAATTAGTTATCAATATTCATATTCTTTTTGTCAAGTCACTTCGTGCTCGTATGTATTTGTTTTCTCGGCTGTTTGTAATTACTTATTATTTTTCACTGTAATTAATCTATTTTTTTCTCGTTATTATTGATATTGTAAATAAGCTGATTAGTGTTTGTTGATAATTAATGGTCGTTGTTGCGATTGATACATTTTTTCATATCATCATTGTTGATACGATAAAAAATCTATTTCGATAAGGAGTTTTGATTTTATTGTTAAAATTATTATAATGACTAATAATTATTATATTATTAATATTCATTCAATTAATTGGTTTTACATTGCAATTCAATTTTTGCTTACGTCGATCGTTGATCGATCAAAATTTCGATGTTTTCATCGTCTTCCGTAGACACGAAATAACGTTTATTTACTTTTATAATTCATCATTATTCTGATAACTGATTAATAGTTAACAACTGAATAAACATTTCATACTGCAATAATGATACTTAAAATCCTGTGTATCCTTCTGAATCACCATTTCCTACATAAAACAAAAGAAAAGAGTCTTTTCCGCCTTCCAAAAAAAAATAACAAAAAACTTCTTCCAAAAATAAAAAATTCCATAAAAAAAAGTTCGTAAATAATTTCAAAAAACAAATTGAAAAAGATTTTCGCCAATCAATTTTTCTTCATACCCCAATAAAACAATCAATAACTTCGATAAATTACCGAAAAAAAAATTATTCAAAAAGTTTCATATAAAAAAAAAGAAATTTACAAATTCCGGTGAAAACAAATTGGCCATTGTTTACAAGAGGGATCGCGGGGATCCGTCGAGGCATTCGGGGCTCAGCGATAATGAAAAAGGAGAGCGAAAAATCGAGGAGACACCGTGAGCGATGAGGAAGGGGAGTTTCGTGGAGGAATAGGCGGCAAAGAGGAGGGGGGAGGGGGGCTCGTGTCTCCTACGAGCGAGAACGAAAGACGAGCGGGTCGATATTTACCGGCTTTCCTCCCACCCGACAAACCGCACATCGCGTATCGGGCCAATGACCTATACGTTGCCCCGGGACGACTCGGGAGTCCGGGTCTACGTCGCGGCTCTTTCGACGCACACGGACCTTTTTCGTAAACCCTCTTCCCCCCCCCCCCCCCCCCCCCCCCCCCCCCCCCCCCCCACCCCACCCCCCCCCCCCCCCCCCCCCCCCCCCCCGCCCCAACCTATCCACCGGGCGCCTCCTCGTTCCCCTCCGCTGCCTTCGACCAACGCCAGATCCCCAAGGACAGACGAAGGAGCCCCCTCCCCTCGAACCATCAATAGGGAAACATTTTTTCTCTCGCCAGTCTAGAACGAATCACCTTTTCGTCCATCTTTCTCTCTCTCTCTCTCTTGCTCTCTGAAACCCAATAATCTTTTGGTAACCTCCCATGGGCAATGATATCCATTCCCCTCGTTATCCATCATGGGAGAGACGTCTCGATCTCACCCAGCGAGATATGTTGAAAAAAAAAGTTTTTTTAAATGATTGAAAAAAAAAAGTTTGGCAAATCGTCAGAGATTTGGTTTTGTCAACGATCGTAATCATTGACACTCGTTTTTACACTTTCATTATTTTTTTGTTTTTTCGGGCAGAATCGTAACGTGACTCGGAACTCCATGAAAATTGGAATTTTACGCATTCTCGTGCGATTCTGAAGAATGAGGTTAAAAAACGTACGATGAGCAACGATATTAATTATAATTGCGGATTCGCTGTTATTTATTTTATAAACATTATTTATATAATATAATAATCATAATAATAATAAAAATAATAACAAAACCAACAACAACTATAATGAAAAGTTTTTTTTGCATGATCATAAAAATCAATATCATCGTCGTTATTATTACTATTGTTATTACAATGAAACTTTTGTCGATATTGTCGTTTTGGAAATTGTTTGCCGTCGTTGCATCGTATATAAAGCAGCACGAAATTTATCGATAACAATTACAAATATTACATTCGAATATACGAGAGAGAAAAAAAAAAACTCGTAACGAACAACAAAAAAAGTCTTTGTTCGCAACGAGCGTCAACTCGAGCGCCTCTAAAATCATCAATGTCCGAGCGTAACAGAAAACAAATCAATTCTCGAGTTACTCGAGGGATCAATGGGATCTTAACCCCGAGCGATCGTAATTTACCCTCTCCTTTTAACTGCGCCGTCGTTTCTCCGCCTCGTAGAATCGAATCAATGATATTCATCGTACGAAAAAAAAAAAAAAGACAAAGTTTTGTCGTTACCAGAATTTACGAGACTCGAGAAACGGGCGATTTGATAGGATGATAAGATAAATATAAATCGTGAACGCGCGAGAAGTGGGCAACGATCTGATAATAATTGACAGTTTTACGGGCTTGTTGCTCTTTCCCCCGAGCGAGAGCCATCATCCAACTTGGCATCGTGCATCGTCCGGTGAATGAAAGTGATGACGTGTCGCGGAGCGGCCTCGCGCCTCCTCGCAGCTTCACCGACCGCCGCCAGTGGGAAACCCGAGAAAAGTGGAGGGGATAGAACGAAGCAAAGGTGAGGGATTGGAGAGGACAAGAAAGGTCCGAAACACTCTGGCGGACGCTCCGGAAACCCTTTCGTCCCGTGCACGTTTCTCGCCCCGTCGGTAAGTAGATTTCTGCACAATCTCACCTCGATCTCAATTACCTTCCGATTCGTCCACTTTCGTCCATATTTGCCTCTTTTTTTTTTGCTTCTCATCTCCGTTGATAAAACTCGACGCGAAATTCGAATATTTCGATCGCGCTTGGTTTTAAAACGCAGAGAAACGAGGATTTTATCGTTCAAGTATCGTGGCGTCTTAAAATTATCGGGAGAAACTTGACCGTAGGATTATTTACCGACCGGGCGCCAAGAACGTCAAACATTGAGGGTATTTGTTTTATCAACAACAGCTCGCTTGTCACGTTGCGAGGAAACTTGAGTTCTTCCACGAAAAAATATTATTGAATAATACGATTAATCTGCGATCGAAATGCCCGATTCATGCCCAATCGAAAAGAACAATTTCAGCCCAAGTTTGAAACGACACATCGGATAGGTGTAAACTCATTCGAAACCGCTTATAAGGACAGAAAAGGAACAGAGCTAAGAGGTCGTTTTAAAGAATGTCGTTATAAGCGGTTTCAACTGTATATGCCATAAATATAAAAGGAGAAAGCTTTTATGTCTAAACTGCTGCAGTTAAAAAAAATGGACTATATGTACTTTTCATGACGTAAGCGTCCACTAAAAGTGATTCTACCGAACTCTTCCTTTATGGGGGTAAAATAGAGAATCTATGTTCTAAAGTAAATACAAATTTTAAAAAACGTCTTCAGCCTTCCTTATGACAATAGAAAATGAAGTGATTGAGAGTTTTTCGAAAAATCAACCTTTAAGAGGCAAAACTCGAGAATGCAATTTTGTGTGGAAGATTGTTTGCTTTTCGAACAGAAAAAAAATGAAAAAAATTATCTTTCGACGGGTTTTAAAATATTTCACAAAAAAATTTCAAATATTTCCTTTCCCTAACGAGAAAAAAAATAGACACCTAAATTAAAAGAAAACGTATCTGAAAAAAGACGAAGATAAATGTCAGAATAGGAAAGATTCGTTCAAAATTTGGCAATTCGATTTTTGGCCTTGAGTTTAAAAAAATAGTATTCGGAAAAAAGTCGAGTTTTTGGTGGCGCAGGGATGCAGGGGAGGGGTGGGGGAAGTGGATGGATGTTTCAAGACCGATAACGAAATCGCGCTAGAGTTTACGACTCGTGGCGTTATATAGCGTTACAAATCTACCGACGATTCTCGCAAGAGCAGTAAGTAGTGCTGGGTAAGCGAGGTTGCTTTGCTAGCTTCGGAATGAGGCCAAGGCGGAAGTCGCCAATTCTACTGACCGACCTGTTAACATCCGCGCCCGATCACTCTCGCGGTTCCTTTGCTTATTGACTTTCATTTGTTAAAGCCGATTCCGAAACGAACACGTCCGAGACGCCTCATTGCATTCCTCGAACGATTCGAAGACGCAAAAAAAATCCGTTTCCTCGAAATTTATGAATGTGGGGTTGAAAAGTTAAATAAAGTCGAAAAATGCCTAACAATAGTTGGTGGAAGCAATTTGGAAAAGAAAATTCAATGTACGAACGAGGAAGGTTAATTAAACTCGTTTTTGAGATAATGGATTTTCAAAAGAATTTTTTAAATTTCGATTAACGAATTTACTCGAAATCCGAAACACATTCCCTGTTTTTTCATTAATTATTAACAATGATGTAATTTTTCCTTGAAACGAGAGGCAAATTCCATTGTTTAATGGTCGAAGCAAGATCACAGAAAAAAAGCTCCGTTTAGCCTCTCACGTTCGAAGTATTCTTTACGAGATTGTTTATAACAATTTTTCGCCCAAATGGGCATTTTACTCACGATCAAGAGGTTAGGGTGTTTCACCCATTTTGTATATTAAAAAAGAACAATTGAAATTTAATTGTTATCTACTCTTATTTGAATACTTAACGAAGGTTTTAATTTCCATTTGTTGATATTGAAAATTCCTATATTATGAAAAATGTCTTTTTTCGGTTCAGTTATACTGTGATTATCAATACCTTTTTATTAAATTTTGCATGACAAAAGAACATGGAAAATTAAATTTTCGTTAACTTTATTGGAACGCCTGCTGAATTTTTTTATTTTCTATTTGGCAATATTTAAATATTTCTGTGTTATGAAAAATGGTATTCTTGGTTTGGCTTCACTTTGATTATTGATACTGTTAATAATTGTTCACATTCACTATTATTACTATAATTATTATTATTTTAGTCATTTTGATTTATACTTATTTATATTTGATTATTCATTCGAAATGATTATTTTTTAACGCTTCGTACTTTAAGGTCGTAACAGTACAATCCCTTAAAGATGTTTGAATGTTCGAGACGTTTTGTTTTCTCCAGAGGAGAGGGCGCGCGGGTGACGTTGGCGTGAAAATTGACTGAAGCTTTACTGCGCGTTTGTCATGTTAAAATAAATGCTCCTAGAATTTCCGTGCGCTTTGTCTCATTTGGACCCGTCAAGTGGGACCGGAGAAAATGTAATTTTTCATTTAAAAGGACAGTGCCGCGCGATGGCTTCCAGCACCCAGCAAAGAAGCACTTCACTCGATAACACTCAGCTTAAAACAGTTTCCTTACCTTTCATCATCATTGGCTCAATCGTTCCAATGGAAAGGACTCTTATATTTTCACTGCTCAAAACAATTCTCATGAAACTTCGGTACGAAAAAGCCTCCATCTTTTAAGCCGATTTTTGAAAACCTAGAATTCGCCTTTTGTGTCCAAAATTTCTTTGAAGCTTGAAACATTAATTAAAAAAATAAAAAACGAAGCTTCGATCTTTAACCCTCTGTTGCACTGTGTGACATTTGTGTCATAAATCGATTTTCTGCCTATCAAAATCAAAATATTTCTTCAAACTCATTTTGAGTCAATGAAACTTGTATCAATTTGTATTCTTCAAATAAATAACAAAAAATCAGATTTTTCCAGAAACACGTGGATTTTTATTTCTTTAGATAATCATTTTTAACTACTTATTTAAAAAATTTCATATACTGCCCTACAGAGGGTTAACATCAATAGGCTAATTTTTTTTCGTATTTTTTAAATGTAAAAGAATATTTTTCGACCTTGCGAATTTTGAAGTAAAATTTTGACATTTTTAATTTTGTAATTTTGTGGAAAAAATCTCTTCGGATCTATACGTCTTTTTAGATATTTATTTGAAGCAGGTTTTTCTAAAAAATACTTTCTATTATAAAAATTTCGATTCGCAATATTTCAGTTTTGTTGTTAACTTTTAAAAAAAGTGCATCGTATTTTGAAAAAATAGTAATCGTGTTTTCGCAATGGTGCTTCATTGCGTAAATTTGCAAGAAATGCATTATACGAAATTTCTGACTGACTTTTTGAGATTGCAAATGTAAATGAAATGTTAGTTTATTTTGAGTCGGAGATGTCTGGGAATTTTGTAATAATTCGCATTCGTTCAATAACGTTTTTCAAAATTTATATTTTTCAATACTCTGTTTTTTCAATGACGTCCTACAAAAAAAAAAATTATTTTTCGATACCCTCTTTTTTTAGAAGATTGTTTCCGAAAAAACCTTTTATCGAAAACTGTTCCAAATAAATTGCAAAATTTTTTTTCGACAGAATTTGGGTTTTTTTAATACAAAAAATTCGATAAAATTATAAAAAAAGCCTTATCGAAAATATGTATTCGACATAAAAAAAAAAGTGATTTGTTACGGAAGACGTACAATTGATCGCGTATTGAAACTCGGTGACGTTCGCGTTGGGCGCTCGAAACGCGAAGCCTCAAAATTGCAGCGACGAGAAATGCGTTTCGCTCGAATAAATTCATATTTGTAGACAAATAAAATATCTCAATAAATAAGTATTCGCGAGCGTATCTCCGGGGCAATTGGAAAGGTCGAACGTTACTCGACTATTATGCTCGTACACATACACGTTCCATGTAAATGTACGTATGTAGATCGAGGGGGTTGTGTTCTCGGTGCTTTCACTCGGAGTCGAGTTTTACGTACCCTGTAATTCTCGTTTAATGCTAATACATGCCAGTTGGCTGTCTTTCTACCTTCTCTCTATCCACATACGAGGCGTTCCAACTTCAATCATCGCTTCTACCTATTTTATCCTCTTCCGAATTTCGACCGCATTTTTTCCATCTTATCTCGTTATCTTTCTTCACGACGACCATCATTTTTAAATATTTCCTTTTCCAAAATTTCCCTTTCCAACATAAAATCATCAAAGAAACAACAAATTCTTAAGCTTTTTCAAAATTATTTTCGGGAAAACAAGTAAACAAGAATTTGTTTAAAATTCTTCTATTGTATAACCCCCCCCCCCCCCTATAAACAGCACAAAGAAATTCCAACAAATTTCTGCGATTGGTCAAAATTATTTCTGAAAAAAAAACGGAGATAAAAACGGCTGTTTCTGGATTCTTTTTTCGAGAAGAATGACAGGAAAATAAAAATTTATCGCCTTTTTCGAAACTACTTTATTGAAAAAACAACACGAATAGAAAACTCCTTAGGGTATAAAATGTTCAATGATATAATGAATAATCATCAAAAATAATTTTCTCGTAAACCTCAGTTATCGTTTTAAAAAAAAAAATTGCACCAGAATTTTTTGAAATTCCTTTAAACTGCTTACATTTTCTCTCTAAAAACTGATAAGAAAATTAAACAATAAACCTCAAAGGCTTCCTTTTAATTCTTCTTAAAAAAAAAAACAACCGAAAAATATAATTCAGAAAAACATTAAGCTTTCGCTGAACAATTTAAAAGGAAATGAAAATAAAAAAACAGGAGTAATCGTCCGAAGTATGGGAACGAGTAATCCATCTGTCATTGATGACTGACAATTGGCATCGTAATATACAGGGTGTCTCGGAAATCCTCGATAATTTAGTACACGCTTGTACGGAAGGAGAGGCCGAGTCGCGTACGCGATATAATAATATACGAACAAATATGTGCTACGAGGTGAAAGATGAGACGAGGCGAGGGGAGCTGCTCGAAAAGAGGCTGCTTGTACGTGACGATAGGAGTGCGCGCAAAGACTGAGTGCACGATACGGGAGAGACTGTATTACAGATTAAGGTGCACCGACTGTGGAATTCCTAACGGTATACGAGCACACTCACAGGCCAGATTCTTGAATGATGATCCTCGCGTGTGCACGCCCCCCCCCCCCCGCTCTTCTGCTCTTCGCTCCTGCGTCC
>JAPYZJ010003556.1:0-16722 GCA_030522765.1 Ophioninae sp. B BG-2022a | reverse complement strand
CGTCTTCCCTGGCCACTTTTCCAGAATCTCAGAAATCACGATATTTCAAAAGGTCGTAGAGTAGGCTTCTTTTATGCGATGGAGATTTATTTGGTGTGTATGGAAAAGGTTTTTGCCTGACTTAAATAATCGCGTTGGATTCGTATCGATATCTCGTATAGGTTTCCCGGAAAGTCCACTGGAAAAATCGCAAAAAAAGATGCAAAGGGGTATGTATGGAAAAATTGGCAAAAATCGATGGTCCAAATTTGAAATTCTGCCAAAAATCGAAAAATCATCGTATTTCAATAATTAAAAAAGCATTTTGAAGAGAAAATCATAACGAAGAGATTGAGCACAAAGTGGAGTTCCAAATCCTAAAGGAAAAAAAAGTTATCGATGATTTAGTGAAAAAACTTTTTTTCCCCAAAAATCGAAGCAAATTTTGGATTTTTAATATTTTTTTAAATGGTCTATTTTGATGTAATTTGATCCCCCGAGTACAAATCTACCATTTATTTCCCGTAAAACCCAAAATTTCCATGAAAAAATCGTAAAATTCTACTAAAAACACAATCTTCACGATTTTTTTCTTGAAAATTTTTGGTTTTGGGCGAATCTAACCCTCATTCGAAAAAAACAGGCACTTTTTTATTTATTATTATTTTTTTTTTTTTGGAAAATTATTCATGAACGAGATAAAGGCTGGGTCAGACGAATTCCCGATGGTACTGAGAGACCTATACCGCCCAGCACCACTTAAACCCCCCCCCCCCCTCCTCCTGCACTCTCTTTTTCCTCTTCTCTTCTCCTCCCTTCCCCCTCCCCCTTTTCACCAATCTTCCAGTCTCCAAATTGTTTCGAACTCTTCCATCTTCCGGAAATCAATTACACGTTTTTCCAAACGATTCCAAACGTCGTTTTTTCAAACGACGAAGGAAAAAAAAATGAAAAGCGTTACGCACACGCCCGATCGATTCCATTCTCCTAGCCTGAATTTTTAATGATCCTTGCTTTGCCGTTCGAAACCCGTTTATGGAAATTAAAAGGGGGAACAATTATTCCACCGCATATTTCCGCGCGTTGAAATGAAATTGCATTCTCGAAATTAATGACAATCGTAGACGGCTGGACTTTTTCTTATTTTCTTTTTTCTTCTTTGGACGATGGAATGAATGTATTCATTCATTCCATCGTGCAGGGATGAAACGGTGAATACATCCCTGCAAAGGAATGTATTCATTCATTCCTTTGCAGGGATGAAACGGAAGAGGAAAAAGATTTTTTTTATTCGGTCATGAAATATATAGTTTATTTTGGAATCTAACCTAAAAAAGAAAGAAATAGATTTTTCTTGTTGAAATAGAAAAGAAAAAAAAGCTTCTTTTTTTGTTTTGTGAATTGAAAAAAGATTTTTTCTTAGGGTTAGCAAACTTTTTTTTGCCGAAAAACAACGGTTTTTTGATATTGAGAAAAACTATGTTTTTGTGGTCAAGGAAAACGAAATTGATTTCCTTCGTTGACAAAATTTAAAGGAAATCCTTTTTCTCGTTTTCAAGAAAAATAAAATCTTTTTTGTATTTCAGAAAAACAAAACAGTTTTTCATAATAAAAAAAGAAGCCTTTTTTGTTTTTAAGAACAACGTACTTTTTCGTACGTTTTTAGAAAAACCACTATTGTTTTTTTTTGTTTATACGACAAGCAAAATATTTATATTATTAAGAGAAAGACAATTTTTGTTTTTCCCTCAATGAGTTTTTATCGCCTCGGCTGAAATTGAACAAGAGCTCCCACGCCTTCACGAAACGTAACAAATTTCTCCATTGACAAAAAAAAACGTAAAATTCACCCAAAAATACGGACCGGAAGTGAAAGATAATACGATGGGTGGAAAAAAAGATTTCTGTGAAAAGTGACTCGAAAAGTTTGGCACATCCGGTACACTCATCATTTTTTCGCTACACGAGTCGTGTGTATCGAGTTTTGAGAAGTTCCAGAAAGAGAGAGAGAGAGAGAGAGAGAATTTGCATCAGTTTACGTTAGCGAGTTGGTGGGAGGCTGCGCTGACGACCGTTCTAATTTTCCCTTTGAAAGACGGAAGTGGGATGAACCAACCTTGACCCCGGATGAAGTGAAATGACAGGCCTGTACCAAGCAAGATAGAGAATGGAAGAGTCACGGTATCACAGAACTCGTCAGAAATAAAACAAAAATAAAAATAAAACAAAAATTGGAATAAAAAAAAATCAAGCAAAAGTTGCAAAAAGTGAAAACCAGTCAATCCGTATTTTTTCGTTGCAAGTATCGAGAGGGACGAATTTCGAAAACGTTTTTTTTTATTCTTCAATCATCAAATTTATCACGATTAAAAGAGTAGATACATTTTTTATAATAAATAATAAAACGGGCCAGAAACTGGGGGCGAAAATCTTCGTTAAGGGGTTGACCTATTACTTGTGATGATTCAAAAATCAAAATTTTAAAAAAGTTTCATTGAAACCTTTATTGTACAATTTCTATATTTAATTTTTTAATAAATAATTAGGATAATTTTCTTATTTTAAAAAATCTAAACTATACATTTTGCCCAGCATTCATAGAAAAATAAATATCAACATTTATATTTAATATTTCTATGCGAAACATTTTTTTTACTTAATTTACTTTTTTCTACGAATTTTAATTCATAATTTATAAAACTAATTTAAAAATATATAGTTAAAAATAAAAACGTCGTTACGCTCGTTTAAAAACAAAACTCTTATAAGAGTACCAACAAATCTTATCGATATTTATATTTTTCATACTAAAAAAGATTTTTACGAAATTTTAATTAAAAAAAAAATAACAAAATATTAAATTAAACAATTTCGTAAAGGATTCTTGATCGTGAAGTATTCGGCTATGTGCACTCGAAATATTTCTCCCTCTTTGTCTGCTCTCGATGTGCCCATAAATATCGAATGCTCGACTTCCCCTTTTCCCTCCGCCCCAACGCCCTTAAAACACCAACATTCCTTCCGGCCCTCGGAATCGCACGAGAACAAAAAAAAATTCGTTTCTCCATTTTTTTTGCATTCCTGAAATTTTTGTTTTTTTTTTCGTCCGAAAAAATCTGGTAAACGTGTGAAACGTGTACGGGAGGGATGAAGAATTAGGGGGTTCGTTTTTGGCCCTCAATTACTCACGGATTAATGAACTCGTGGGTGGTACGGGATAAACGATGCGAGGCATAAATTCTCGGGGAATTTTTCACGTACCATTGCACTGTAATTTATTCGGAGCTTAAGACCGTACGGTTGAATGCTTTTGGCCAATAAATAAATTCCACTAAAACGACACCCGAGTTAAAAAATAAAAAAATAAATAAAAAATACAAAATGTATTCTATTGATAATACATTAATTTATATAATATATGAATATAATTGAAATTAATTATTATGCATTTTACAATTAAAATTAATTATTATATATTATGTAATTAAAATCAATAAATAATAATAATAAATCTTCATGATTCCATATCATTCAATTTGTAAAAAAATGCTCAATAGCTCGTTATTCGTTAACCCATATTTTTTTTATTCCGTACCTTATTTTTATCTTAAAATAAAAATAATTGTTTCAAAATTATTTTCTAAGATATACAAATTTATTCATTAAAAAAATAATGGTCACAATTTAGAAGAGTTAAATTTCTTGCGGGGTTTTATGACTGCGTGCTTCTTTCGTGTATTCTGACATTAATAAATTCTGCAGTATTTATAATATTGGTAATTATGACGTAATTAATGATAAATAAATAATAGCTAATAACGAGTTTTAAATATTACATTTATTACGCGTATTATTGAATCAATATATATAAAATTAATAATATATATAAATATATTATCAATAAATATAGAATTAATATATATATATATATATTGTAAAAACGAAGTAGACAGCAGTCGCGACAATCGAGACAAAAGCGCCATTGTCGTTAGCTTGTTCTTCGCCAATCTCGCGTCTCGTTCTCGTCCCGGTGACCCTATTCGGGATTTTCCTCGTTGCGTTCGCTCCCGCCGCGCTGCTTTCGTGCGTGCGTCTGCTGCGCCAATTCTTGACTTTTTCCCGGATTGCAGACATCCCCCTCGTAAAATTGCAAAGACGATAAATCTCAGCGGCCACCGGCCCGAGAGAAAGAGAAAGAGAAAGAGAGAGCAGGAAAAACTTGATTTTCCTCTCTCTCTCTCTCTCTCTCTCTTTCTCTCGTTCTCTCGTTTATAAATAATGTAAATTTTTGTACAAATAATGAAGAAAAAAGACGACTCTTTTTGTCGTTCCAAAAATACTTTCAATTAAGAGTGCTGTGGTATGAAAAATAAACCTTATTTTAAATATTTAATTTCGATATTTATACGAATATTAACATTGTTGTGAGACAAAATTCATTACAATTTTAAAAGTTATAAGAAATGGAATCGAAGATTCTCGACGTGTTTTAAATTCGATTTTTTATTTTTTTTAAATTCACAATATTAAATAATTTTATTCTAAAAATTGATTCTATCTTTTTCATCGTCCAATCAGCAAATAAATAAATTAATAAAATCTTTAAGTACATTTTTAATCTTTAAGCCATTTAGAAAACTTAAGCCATTAAATTTTTTAAAAACATGGTTTTCAAAAATTGTAAAAATTCGACGAGTCGAATCCCGTCTAAAAACATTCGCCCCCCCATTGTGATTTTCTAATTTCGTGTCCTGAAGGGAAAACCTCTCGAGAATATTCAAAATTATTCACGAGGCAAAATTGAAGTATTCTTTTTGTTCTCGGGAGGCGAGAAATTCTCTATGAATAAAGGACGAGCAAAGGAGTTGTTTCTGTTGATTTTTTTTTTGCTTTTACGTAAAACGTGCGAGGGTCTCGTTTCGTCTGAATCTGCCTAATGCCAGAATTTTTAATGGCTCGAATCAATTTTCACCAATCTTCAATTTCTTCGCCTCTCTTTTTCTCTTTTCTTTCTTGGTTAGGTCGTGAACCTTCGTTACGTAATCCACGACCCCCCTTCCTCCTTCTTCAAGATTGGCTTCCTTTTTGCCGTTTCCGTTCACGTATTCACTCGTACTGAAATATTGAGTTTTCCCAGAGACGAGCCGAGCCAAACTCTCGAGCTTTTATTTACAAAAATCCCCCTCCCTTCCCCTGAAGCTTTCTCCTCCCCCCCCCCCCCCCTCCTGAATCTCTCCAAGACTTCATACTCGCTGCTCTCTCGGGACTCGAGGCAAAACCTCGAACGGTTATGAATATTAGCCACGAGACCGAGCAATCATCATAAAAGTGTAGTAAAAAAAAACAAGAAAAAAAAGAAAAAAAAAATGCTGAGCTCCCTCGCACGTACGAGCTTCGATAAAAATTTGCCCTCCGAAAACAGATAAAATCCAAAAAATAAACGAAGACCTCGCACAATTCCTGAAGAATTTTTGTCCACGCCTACGTCTCGGGAAGGTTCGAAATAAAAGAAACCTCCAGCTCGATGGAAATCCAAAATTTAAGGATTCTTCTTGAAATAATAAAACTTGAAAACGAAATAATAATAAAATCGCACATACTCAAGAGGAGAATTGTAACGACAAAGAAATTTAAAAAAAAAGAAAAATCAATAGAACAAATACAAAAAATCCGAAATTTGTTATTGCAAAACAAATTCAGAAAATCCAAAATTTGTTATTCTAAAAGAAATTCAAAAAATCAAAAATTTGTTATTCTAAAAGAAATTCAAAAAATCAAAAATTCCTTATTCTAAAACAAATTCAAGAAACCCTAAATCTCTTATTCTAAAACAAAATCTAAAAATCCAAAATCCCACATGACCTCAAAACGGCACAATTCCATGAAAAAAAAAGTAACATAACGATAATTCGAATCGAAACAAGATAACGAAATCCAACATTCTTAAAAAAAAAAGTTTCTTCAAGTTTCGTTGGCTTGGAGGTTCCGATACTTCCCGAATATTCCCAAAATCGTGTTTGGGTCGCCATGAAAGATGCATCAGGGGTAGAGGAAAGGAAACAAAAAAAAAAAAAGCCGGGAAAGTTTTGCGGTATCGGAGGGTGACCGTGAGAGTGGTCACAATTTTTTGGCGTTGGCGGGTGAGAGCCGCGGGCGGGGGGGCTAGTAAGAGCGGGGGTATCGGCTAGGGATCTTTTTTCGCCCGTAGCTCGAAGTTGGAAGCTGCGGACGGAAATACACTTTCGAAACGACTAATTCTCACCAATACGAGCGAAGAATTTGCGAGAGGAGGTCGGGGTTGGCGAAGGGGAAGGGAGAGGAGAGGAGGGGGCTTGAGAGAGAAGAGATCCATTGCGCTCGAGCTCAGAAATGATTTTGCGATTGTGAGAGGTTTCGTCGATGTGTCAGTGCGCGTGCAATCGCCGAGGAGGATCGAGGATCGTGAGAGACGTTGGCCGTCTATTTCAAGCTGACCAGCCACAGCCAATCATCGACAAGTGCCGTAGTACCCTACCGCGATGATTTCAGGGCCGTATTCTCCCGCGATACACACTTACGACGACACACAATCAACGACAAATACCCCGGCTCAAAGCCCAACCGAAAATGGCGTCGGGGCCAATAAAAACGTGATCGAGAGTTCGACCGTAACCCCAAATGCGTGTACTCACCGTCCGGCGTTTTTTTCTTTCCTTTAGGTCCATCGGTACATTGGGTACATTAGTCGGCCCGGGTTATGGACCAATCTGGCGTTCCGTTACGTTCTCCCTTAATGCCAGCTCACCACGTGTTCATATACGCCTCGAAACTTAAGCCTTATCATTTTTATTCCCCTCGAACAAGAAATAATCCGTACAGCACTGATTCTAGGGTTTTATGGGGATTAGTTGAAATTCGACCGGAAATTGTGGAGATTTACGAACTTGCGGTGCTGTTTCATATTCGGGAAAGTTCGAAACGATTTTCGGACATTTTATCGGGCTATAGGGAATTTTTGGGGATTTTTGGTTTAGGGGTATGAGATATATTGAGGTTTTGATGTGATAGGATGAAAAGAGGTTTTTTAGGTTTTTTTCTGTTTTATTGAAATTTTTTTTTTAGTTTTTGAGGTTTATGTTGGATTCTAGGGATTTTTTTTGAGGTGTTGGTGGTTTGTGATGTTGGGGATTTGGTGTTTTTGGGTTATTTGAGAAATCTTTTTTTTTTCTTTTAGGGAAATCCGATTGTGAGGTTCTATAGGGATTTCTCGATGTTTTTTCTCGTTCTAGGATTTTCTAGTAACTTTCAGGGTTAAACACAATTGTTGTAGAAATGTGCGGGAAAAAAGATAATTCGTCCAGTTGCCCATTTCTAGACGATCAAATCGATGTAAAAAATGCCAAATAAATCAAAAACACAAAACTCAAATGATCGATAAAAATTGACAGGAAAGCAGAATTGACATCGTTGATAAATAACAAAATTTTATACGTCTTTTGGACTTTTACCTCGAGCAAAAAAAACGTGTCGAAAAATCCGAGAATTTAGCCGAAAAATTGGCGAAACGAGGGGAAAACGATGGAAAGTAGTTACAGATGTTTATGATCAGACCAGGGATCTTTAAGTAGTCGAGGTATCCGTTCGGTCGGACGAAACTCGTAAATTGCCTTTTCCCATGACAGCCACGTCCCAAAGTAAATAATCGTTTTCTCCAAACGTCACAAATTACTTCGAGCCCAGCAGAAACGTCAAAATCTTGACAGCTTTCGTTTTGTTTGTTTGTTGGTTCTTTTTTGCTTCTCTCACCTTTCTTTTCACTTTTACCTCGTTCCGATCTTGCGAGGGACCTCGAAGGTGGAACTACGAAGATTGATGACAGAAGGATTTTACCTCCATTAGCACGTGGACCAAGATTTCGAGGATACAGTAAAATAACTAGAAAATAAAATCGAAAAGAATATTAAAAAAAAATTTCTTATTTAATGTCATAAAAAAGCAAAGTCAATTTTTTACCAAGTTATTTAAATGAGTATTTTAACCCAAACACAGAATATTTAATTTACATAAATATTTAATTTGCTGTGAAACATTAATTTAATTATTATTTAATTAGCTCAAACGATAATTTCAATAATGAATAATTTAACCAATTAGCATTTGTAATTGGTAATTATGGAAAACGAAATACGGTAAATGAAACTGAATTGAGTTTTTTTGGAATATTCAAAAAGTTAAAAATAAAAATTACAGTTGAAAATAAATACATAAATTTAGAGAAAATTGGGAAAGTCGAATGGCTCAAGCTTTTTTTATAGTTTCTATTTATAGTGACTTCGCAAAAAAAAACACACATTAATTTTGTTTTTTTTTTGGTACATAAAATGTTTTATAATTTTGTCTCGTTCGCGATGAAATTTTCTTCGAGGCTGAACAACTTTTTGGAAATTCGTCATACCTCTCGTGTTCTCGTATTTCTTCTCGTGGCGCGTAACCTCAAACGGCCCCTACAATTGTTCGCTAAGGAATGTACGGGAGTGCCCGAAAATTCCTTAAATAACTCAACAGCAACGCCCACGCTCGATTGGCTCAATGGAATTTTTGAAAAAGTTATTACTCATTCTCGGAGTCTTCGCCATTCATATTTGTAACCCAACAGAGATGGCGAGGTAGTACAACAAAAATTTCGTTTACGAAATTTGACGATACAACGTCATTTCTTGGGAATCCATGGAATATTAATCCAAAAACGTGGAGAAAACGATAGATTTGAATTTTTTGAATTTTTTGATGAACAGAAAAAAATTTACTTTTATGGAATTTTTTATTTAAAAAAGATAATTTTTGTTACTATGTTAAAAATCAATGTTAATAATTGATTTTTTTCAATTTTGAATCGTTCGATGAATGTAGATATTTTATTGAATACGTATATAAAATATTTAATGCGTTTAGTCGCATTAATTAACTCAGCATTAATTAGTATTTTTAACTACATGAATTACGTAAATATTAATTCGTGTGTTTTTAGATTTATCAATAAAAAGATAATGACTATTTACTATTTTTTATTACTATTTATAGTTTGATCAGTTACTTGAAAATTATTACTTTCAGTCAAGTTAATTATTAAAAAATTAATTAATGCTTTTAGCTGGGATAATTATTCGAAAATTGATTCGTATTTTAATTTAGATAAATTGCTTAAAAATTAATTGATATTTTTAGTTGCATGAATACATTTAAAAAATTGATTATTATTTTGCTTATTAGAATAATTAGTATTTTTAATGCTTACCTTAAAAATTATTTAATAATGTACATTCTTCAATATACTTCCTTTCAATCGAATTAACATAATACGAAAAATATTATATTTAAAAATATTTTTTAAATGTTTTACTTAAAAATATTTGTACAATATTTTATTTGAAAAATTTGTAATATTTTTACTGAGACAAATCGAAATACGACAAATATATCTACGCATCATGCGTCAAAAAAATGTCCATTTTTGCGTCATGTTTCGTGACGTGGCGAAGGTTCCTTGAATGACGCGAGTAGCGACATGGCGATCTCGCAGATCTCACTATCCAGCCTCGTTGTGAATCATCAACCATTTTCTATTGTACATTTTCGTATTATATAAATAACAAATAAGCGAAGCCCGAGGAGTTTCGAAATATTTTGGCAAAAACAGTGCTTCAATTATTTCGATAGGATTTCTTATCCGGGCAGTGCGAACCGTAAAAATAACCACCGGATATTGCATCAGTAAAATGAGAATAGAAAAAAAAGAAGAGAGAATTATTCAAAAATAGATATCACCGAGAAAACCCGGCCATTGGCTTTCGATAGCTTTTTTTTTTATATTTCCACATTTATTTTTACTTTAACGTTTTTTTTCGATTATTTATTATAATAATTATTATTATTACGTATATACGGATATGTTTTATATTGCTCTCGTAATTCGTATTTTTATTATAACCTCAAAATAAAATGCATAGTTTGTATTATATTATTACTATTATTGTAATATTTATTATTGTTGTTATTCATCAAGTCACTTCGGTTATAATAGCTACGAATTCAATTATTTTTCACGTAATTTTTCATTGCCCATAAACAAGGGGAAAAAGCGAAAAATTGTTATTCGTTTTATTGCCCAAAGCCACCATGATGTTTTCGAGATGAAATCGTTTTTTTTTATAAATATTGAATATTTCAAAAAAAAAAAAGCATATTTTAACAAATATAATAAATATGTCAATTTAGTTTTTACAAATATATAATACTCGATATGACTAATCAATTTGTTACAAAAATTTTAATTAATGAATAATTTTATAAAAAAAGTGAAATTTCCGAAAATCTTATTGATAAGAGATAATTGATAAGAAATCTTTTGATAAGAGATCGATCGAGAATCGAACATCTTTTTGCATGCAATTATTGCTTGTTTAGAAATATTTGGACGAAGATATACCTAGTCGGTATTCGAATTTGGTTTTTTTAATTTTCGTAGGTACTTATCAAGGACAATGGCTTCGAGGAATGCGCCACGGTTATGGGGTAAGGGCCAGTGCACCCTTCGGGCTCGCGAGTCATTACAAGCCCCCGAAACAAGCGGCGATTCGCGCTTCGTTGACCTCTCTGAGGAGCGCGGATGGCGCTCCCGCGGCCGCTCCGACACCCGAGCCAACCGATCGACGAGATCGTCGGGTCGACGACAGCCGAGGTGGATTCGTCCTCAAGGCGAGAAGCGACGATCCACCAGCGAGGCGAAAGAGTCTCACCGAAAAGTCCCTAAAAAAAGGAATTCTCTCGGTAAGAATGTCTTTTGAAAATTCTCCTAGAACATCCCTAGAATTCCCAGGAGACGACTTTTTTTCCATAGAAATATTTTTTTTCTGAAAGAAACTGTTTACTAGAAAATATTTTTTTCCCTAGATAACCGCGTTCTAGAAAATAATTTTTTCTCTAGGAAATATTTTCACTAGAAAATATTGTTTTTCTCTAGGAAGTCTTTTCACTAGAAAATATTGTTTTTCTCCAGGAAGTTTTTTCAATAGAAAATATTGTTTTTCTCCAGGAAGTCTTTTCACTAGAAAATATTGTTTTTCTCCAGGAAGTCTTTTCACTAGAAAATATTGTTTTTCTCTAGGAAATCTTTTCACTAGAAAATATTGTTTTTCTCCAGGAAATCTTTTCACCAGAAAATCTTTTTTTTCTGTAGGGAAACTATTCACTAAACTTTTTTGTCCCTAGGAATCTTTTTCCAAGAATAAAATGTTCCTGGAGAAACCTTATAGTAAAAAATCGAAAATTTCCCTAGATAAATCAGCAGAATCAAAATGAGAATAAATGTTTGGTTTCTTGGTTCGAAAAGGGCCTGAAGATACGAAAGCAAAGGAGTACCGGGGATCTTGAGAAGCGTGGTACCGGCGGCAGTATTAGGAGCAACGCAAGCTCCGCTTCCTGGATGTCGACCGAAAGCTCGCAGAGCCAAGCTTCCGCTTCGGTACACACGGACAGCAACGCGTCCTTTGTAATCGAGGTATTAAATGTTCTATCAAAGAATTCCTGCGATCGGCATCTTTTTCCTAGTCTGTTTCAACTGAAGATCGATCTCGATCGGTTTCTTCTACTAACCGATTTTGTCTCGAGATCGATCGCGATCGGTTCCTTCTATCAACCGATTTTGTCTTGAGATCGATCGCGATCGGTTCCTTCTATCAACCGATTTCGTCTTGAGATCGATCGCGATCGGTTCCTTCTACCAACCGATTTCGTCTCAAGATCGATCGCGACCGGTTCCTTCTACCAACCGATTTTCCTACAAAATCGCTGGCGATCGGTTTCTTCTACCAACCGATTTAGTAAAAGATCGATCGCGATCGGTTCCTTTTACTAACCGATTTTGTCAAAAGATCGATCGCGATCGGTTCATTCTACTAACCGATTTCATCTCAAGATTGATAGCGACCGGTTCATTCTACTTACCGATTTTGTCTTGAGATCGATCGCGATCGGTTTCTTCTACCAACCGATTTCATCTCAAGATCGATCGCGATCGGTTCCTTCTACCAACCCATTTCATCTCAAGATCGATCGCGATCGGTTCCTTCTACCAACCGATTTTCCTACAAAAATCGCTGGCGATCGGCGCTTCCTGCCGACCGATTTCACAATAACACAAATGAGATCGAGATCCTCGGAAATCGAACCGATTGCGATCGGCAAGAGACCAAAGTTTCAATTGAATTTTTTAGGACGAGCAAATGGACGCATCGGTGACGGAGACGTATCTGGGTGAGTGGAAGAACGACAAGCGTACGGGTTTCGGTATATCGGAGCGTTCGGATGGTTTGCGTTACGAGGGTGAGTGGTTCAACAATCGAAAGTACGGTTACGGTGTGACGACGTTTCGTGACGGTAGCAAAGAGGAGGGCAAATATAAGAACAACGTGTTGATAACGAGCCAAAAGAAGAAGCACCTGTTCCTGATAAGATCGGCAAAGTTTCGTGAGAGAATAGAAGCAGCTGTGAGTGCGGCACAGAGGGCGAGTAAAATAGCACTTCAGAAGGCTGACATAGCGATATCGCGAACGGCAACAGCAAGGGGTAAAGCTGAATTAGCGGATATGTCAGCTGAGCATGCGCGTGCCGATTCGGAATTGGCGCAACAAACGGCTCGGCAATTCGCACCGGATTTCCGGCAGCCGGGTTTGGAGAGATTAAGGAATCGCGAAATTCCAAAATACGTTCCACCAGCCCAAGACACATTGCCGGGTAAGAGTATACTCCAGAAATCGGGAATCGGTAGTCACGCTACGACGACAACGACGATGACAACGAGCGCGACGACGAATATGACGAATCTTGATCAATCGGGAAGTCCGTTGAAAGCTGATGGAACACCAGGTGGCGTCCAAACGATAGCACAATCGATCAATCAATCCCTCAGACGAGCCAGTATGAAACCAGCCCAACAGAATCAACTAGGATCCAACAATCAGAACTCCAATGTTGGTTTATCAAACCAAATGAATCAGCTGATCAATCAAACACCCGGTAACAATCGATCGAGTCAACTCTCACCGGCCGATATCAATCCTAATCTCTATAGCCAAAATCCTTATCAAAACACCGGCCAACAAGCGAATCAATACGGCAACAACATCGCCGGACAATTCCCACAGATGAATTGGGTCGGTCCAACCGGAGGACCTTACGGACCCAATCAATTCGTCGTTCCAACTGGCCAGTATGCCCAATACCCGAATCAACAACAAAATCAACAAGCCCAACAGCAAACCGATCAATATACCGGATATCCACAGAATCAAAGCCCACAAGGATTCCAGAACCAGTTCCCGAGTGGATACTCCAGTCAGCAGGTGAGAAAAGATCGCTGATCGTCATTGGTATTAACGTCGATCAAAATTGGGCCTTGTATTCATCAAAGTCGAGGAAAAACTAGGAAAGAACAACCAATTGGTGATGTTGATGATTCAATCGGTATTTCTTGACCTTCGGTCGGTAATCGTCTTTGAACGTTCAGGCTTGACTCAAGAGGAATCAGGCATCATTGTTGAATCCGGAAAATCCGGAAAATCCGGATTATTCTTTCTAAATCCCCGATCAGGCTGAACGAAACCTTTTTCTTGTTTCGTATTAGCTTTATCGACGGTCGGTAAAAAAAAAACGTAGTTCGCGCGTTCTCGCACGGCTAAAGGTTAGAAAGAAACAAACTGGGTTATACGAGAACTCGGAAATCCTGGGATGGGCTTTTAGACAACGTTGCTCTTTGGTTTCCATTTCTTTTATGATTCTAGATGTTGTATCCAATGACACCGACTATGTACGGTCCAATGACCATGGCCCAAATGAGCCAATTCGGAACCCAGCTTTACGGTGTAAGCGGAATTCTCGTGTCTTTTATTTCGCACATATCAGACCGTTCAGTTAACTTCTCATCAATCACGTTGTTTCCTTTTTCGTTTATTTATTTATTTTTTCTTCAATTTTTGTATTCTTTTTTTTTTTTTTTTCATCGTGTTTGTTGTTGCTGATGCTGCTGTTGTTTTGAGATGCGCTACCAGACCCCGAATTTACTTCCTCCCATCCGCAATCCGACGAACGTTGAATGAAACTAGCTGCGACGATTATACCCCGGAGCCCATTAGATTCGAACAAACTTTTCATCAACGATCGTGCATCGAAATCAAGAGTTTCTTTGCCGATTTCGAAAACTCGATCGGTAAGAGATCGTTTCGGATTCCCTTGGGTTTTCTTTTCAATTTCCATTCTAACCGCCGTTTTAACAGGTCCAAACCGAGTACCGTTCCCAACCTTGAATTTTCGTGTATAGAAAAGAGCGTCGAAACGCAAAATCCTAGCGATCGGCCGATCCAACTTTACCGTACGATCGAAAAAGCCGATTTTCTGTTTTACCAACGGTCGGTAATGCGAAATTGTTTTTTTTCTTTCAGACGACGGTACCGGCGAATCAGTACGGTAACGCGCAGTACAATCAACAATCGGTTTACGGACAACCATCGATTCAGCAGCAGTCAACGGTCTACCAAAACGACGCGACGACGACGTCGAACGCGACGACGAATATCGACGGTCAAAGACCCCCGAGCTCAACGAGTATACGAAGGAATTCTCGAGTTCTCAATCCTCAAGATCGGCCAGCAGCCGGCGCTCCCGCGAATCAGTCCCTGAACGACAGGTCAGACAAAAAATTTTTTTTTTTCCTTCCTGAAATTAGGATGAATTAGATTGCCACCTGATTAGCCCTTATCTATGCTCTTTTCTTTCGTAAATTCGTTATCGAAATTGTTTTGAGAGCGTTTCCGGTTGTTTGCCAGGTTGGACCATTACAAGAGGCCACCGAGTCGAGACAGCTCGGTGGATCGGTACGCCAGGGCTCATTCGAGATTGATCGGCTCCAGACAACCCTCCGTCGATAAAACTGTGCCACCCAGCCAAGACGTTAACGAAAGGTACGAAACGAAAAAAAAAAAATAATCTTACGTATCGAATGTATGGTGCACGTTTCGACCAATTAATTCATGTCAGTTGATTAATTAATATCAGTTGATTAATATCACTAAACCGTTCTGATTGCACCACATTGATTAAGAAAATTTAATTAATTAACAGGTCGATTCAATTAACGAATAATCGATTAATCCATGATAAGCTAATGGATCTTACCCAATAAATGAATAATTGACTAAATAGTCAATTTTTATTTGTTCATTAATCGAGTCCACTAATTACTTCGGGTTCATCAATTGATCGAATGGATTTTATGGATTTACTGATTAATAATTAATCGTATAGATTAGTCTGTCTTTCACGATTTTTTTTGACAATTATTTGTTGACAGTTAATCACTAATTAATAATAAGTAATTAATTAGTTATAAGTTAATTAATAAGGCTGGTTATTAATAATTAATGAATCATTATCAATTAATTACCTGATTGCTTAATAATTGACTGATTAATTACCTGATTAATTAATAATTAAAGAGTTAATCGTGTAGGTTATTGAAAATTAATGAATAACTATTAAATAATGACTTGATTAATTAATAATTATTAATTAATGAATTGATTAATCAATAATTAATTAATTAATCAGGCATACTTATTAATCAATCCAATGAATTAATTAATCATTAATTAATTGGATTGATTGATAAGTATGCCTGATTAATTAATTAATTATTGATTAATCAATTTATTAATCATTAATTAATCATTAATTAATAAATAATTATGAATTAATTAATCATTAATTAATTCATTGGACTCATTATGCAATGGTTTCATCAATTTTTCTATTTAAACCGATCGACTAATTATCAAGCTCTGAATGAGCTAATTATCAATGAAAATACTAATTATTTAACTCGTCTGGAAAGATCGATGAGGGGCCCCAGCCTCCTCAGATCGGGCACCCCCTTAAACGGCTCGGTGGTCGGCAGCGGGGCTGCAACCCCCACTTATGTGCCCCCAACGTCGAGCCAGTTCGAGGGCGCCCTCTTGAAAAATCGAAATCTCGGCCAGGATATACTCCCGAGTCCTGGTCAACCCAAACGAACCGAAAGCCTTTACGTACCACCCGGAAGAGGCTCCGCTGCCGCCGGATCTGCCGGGGGATTTGGAGTTCCCAAGGTCAGTCAAGGTTTTTCTTCAAATCTCATTTTTTATATTGTCGACTAATTATTTCTAATTCGTTCGGCTTTCCCTCTCATTCCTATTTACGTATGTGTACTTATATACAGGGTGTCCCACGTAAAAATGTCATCCCTGAAATGCGGGATTGAACCCTCCATTTCTAGGGAAAAATTTCGAAAAAATATTCTAGAAAGGTTTTTCCCATTTTCCCAGTCTGATTTTGCACTTTCGGCAAAAAATCGGGCGTATTCGTAATCAGCGGAAAATTTCCGATTAAATAGACCCTTTGAAGAGTTTAAAAACGGAAAAAAATATTTTTCGTCTTTCCTGGCCACTTTTCCGGAATCTCAAAAATCACGAAATTTCAAAAGGTCGTAGGGTGGGCTTCTTATTAGCTATGAAGATTTATTCGGTGGGTTTGGAAAAGGTTTTTGCCTGACTTAAATAATCGCGTTGGATTCGTATGGATATCTCGCATAGTTTTCCCGGAAAGTCCACTTGAAAAATCGGAAAAAAAGAGGCAAAGGGGTATGTATGGAAAAATTGGCAAAAATCGATGGTCCAA
>JAPYZJ010003555.1:0-16005 GCA_030522765.1 Ophioninae sp. B BG-2022a | reverse complement strand
TGGTTCTTCGAAGAACAAACCCAAAAAAAGGTCTTCAAAAAAGTGACGACATGTTTTTTCCTCTATTCCAAATAAATATTTTTTAATTTTTGGAAATCGTAACGAACTTGTTTTGGGTTTGTTTAAATTATAGGCGATCGTTTAAAATCAACAATGTCAAAAAATCATAATCCAAAAAATCCTACAACTGGCTCTTTAGGGTTGTAAGAAAGTTTCACATAATCCAAAGAAAAATTACTATTCATTTAAACCCCCCCCCCTCCCAATTTTTCCATGTTTCAATAATCATTTATATATCCATTAACCTTTTTTTTACAATTTTTTTTTCATCCAAACGCGTTTTGCTTTTTTTATTGCGTTATCAACCCCTAGGTAGGGTGGAAACGAACACGAAGCTTTCTTGGAGGAATATTCACCCTCGAGTATAAAATACAGTGGAGATGGAAACCTGAAGAGGAAGGAAGAGAGAAAGAGAGAAAGAGAGAGAGAGAGAGAAATAGGTACTGTAGAAGAGTTCTTTGCCCGTTTGGTCGGTCTGCAGGGAGAGGCGTTTCATTTCCTTGGCGACTTCCGGCAAACCCGACGCTTCCGCCGTATCAGGGACGCCGGGGTTTCCCCGTACCTCTATATACACTACCCCGTATAACCATTGGCTTTCGCCGCCATAGTCGTTTCTCGACTCGCTCCCTCTTCCTGCTCTCCTCAGTTCCGGTTCCGGTTCTATCGTCCTTGTACAGTCGTCGTCATCGTCCTCCTTCTCTTCAACTCTCTCCCTATTCCTCCCTCACGTTTCACATAAAGGGTGACTCGTGAGAAGTGGAAAACTTGAAATTTTTTTTATTTCAAAAATCCAATAAATTCGAACCGTTTAGAAATACATCATTTTGTTTAGTTTAGAAATTTGATAAATAGCCATAGAAATGGCTATTTCTAATAGAAATTTCTAATAGAAAATTAGAAATAGCCATTTACATAATTTTCAACTATTCGTATTCCGATATATACATATATATATCGGAATACAAATAGTTGAAAATTATGTAAATGGCTATTTATTTTTGAAAAACACTTTTTTCTAGGTCATCAATATTTTTTATCAAACAAACCCAAACAAACATTAAAAAATAACAAATTATGCATAATTTGTTGTTTTTTTTTAATCTAACTAAAAAACCGAAGTTTTTGGATTTCCGTGAGCCACCCTATATGCAACATTCACTTCGACGCCGCCACTGACGCTCTTCCGTTTTCTCTTTGCCGTTCCCCTTTCGCATCCGTTCGTTCTGGCTTCCTTCCTTTAGCCGGTGCTCGCCTTTCCACCCCCTGCCGACAACCACCCTCGCGTCCTACGTCTCATCAATGCGAATAAAAGGGCCAGGGGTAAAGGGGGACGAAGCGAGAAAACGAAGGGGAAAGGGTGCGGAGTAAGGGGGGGGGGGATTCTCTTCGTTTCATCCCCTTTCGTTTCATCCCCTTCATCCCCTTACCCTTCTTATTCCGTTCCACACACGGTGCACCACGATTCCTTCCATCCTGCACAACACGTGAAATATAACGCAATTTACAAATTCGTGCTTTTTTTTTCGTAGTCTGAATATTTTATATCACTGAATATTATATATATTTAATATTTACGTATATTTGATATATTATATATTTTGAATTATAGAGATGAAAAAATATATTTATTTCTTGTAATCTTGTAAATAAAATATAAATGTGTATATAGGTACTGAAGAAAAATATTCGTTCATATGTTCTTATTTTGACTGTTATCGTTTTATTTTATAATTATTGTTTATTGATTTATTGATTGTTTTGAGTTTATTTATTATTCGTTGAAGATGTTTATTCATGATATTATTTACCTGTAAAATGATTTTTTATGATCTATTTTTTATTATTTAATTTTTATTAAATCAATAATAAAGATTAGGAAAAGTATTTTTGAAAAAAAAAGATTTATTGTTTATTATTTACTCGTGGAACTATCAATATTAATTATTGAATTGTTACTGATGCTTTACTGAATTAATAGTCATTTATTTTTTACAAAAAATGAAGTTTTGAGCGATTAATAATCGATATTTCCTTCCATCGATCGTCCTTCATAATTCTTATTCTGTAAATTTATTTTTTATATTTAATATTTCAATATTTTCATATTTTTATATTTCAATATTTAATATTTCAATATTTTGATATTTTTATATTTTGATATTTCAATATTTCAATATTTCAATATATCAATATTTTTATATTTCAATATATCAATATTTTTATATTTCGATATTTTAATATTTTGTTATTTCAATATTTCAATATTTCAATATTTTAATATTTAATATTTCAATATTTCAATATTTTAATATTTAATATTTCAATATTTCAATATTTAATATTTCAATATTTAATATTTCAATATTTCAATATTTCAATATTTTAATATTTAATATTTAATATTTCAATATTTCAATATTTTTATATTTTTTAATTTTAATATATTAATATTTTTATATTTCAAGTTTTGGAGTATCAAAATTCGTAATTTTGAACTTTCTGGTCAATGGAAGTTCTGGTTTCCTACCTCAACACCAGGGTTCCGGAATATTAACGAATTTGAAAAGTGTCACCCGATTAGGAAAAGCTAAAGAAAAACTGGAATCTGAAATCGTGCTGAAAGAGAATCAACGAATCGAGGACCAAAAGGATAATGAATTAAATTTCTCTTGGTTTCATTCGTATATACGTAGGTTTCAGTTATTATAGAACGATCATTTTCGGTTCTTTCTCTGTCCCCTTTCTCATTGGTCGAGCTATTATCGGATATACTCCGGTGACGAACGGTTTTATTCAATTTCAGATCAAATTATTCGCTATTTCGATCTCTCAACGTACGTGTGTTCGCTGAACGACAGTGATAAATTTGGAAACTCTTAGGGTCGATCGAAAGAGAAGATTCGAAGAAAAGGCTTTCGAAAATCGATCGTGGACTTTTTGGGTTATTCGTTCTCTCAAATATCCGGTGACTAATGCCACGAGGTTTCAAATGGTCAAAACAATAAAACGTGTGTTGTCACAAGTGTCGCTTGGTATTTTCCATTTCCGTCGTTTTTCAGTTTTTAACGTGTGCACGTGTCGATTCGTATATATCGGGTGTCCCATTCATTATTAACCGATCGAAATAATTCGAACCTCTAAACGAACGAAAAAAACCAGAAACTTAATAGAAATTTTTTTTTTAATATATATATATCATAGACACATATACGTTCGTATAGGGTTGGGTAGAAAGCACGAAAATACAAATTTCCTAAAGGTCATGCCACCAGAAGCACGAAATTCGTTTGGGTTTGTTTGGGTTCGTTAGTTCGATTAAAAACCTTTGAATTTAGACAAACCCAAACAAACCCAAAAATGTACAAAATTTGTACTTTTGGAATATTCAAATTCGAGATTTTGAACTTTTTGGTCATTCGAAGTTTGGGTTTCCTACCCAGTACGTATGACCGTTTCGGGAGGCAAAAAGGCGAACCCTCGTCCTTCGGTACTTCGATTGACCAGAAGACCCAAAATTCCGAATTTTAACAGTCGAAACTATACATTTACAAAGGTTTACGAAATTCGTTTGGGTTTGTTTGGGTTCGTTTGTTTGATTTTAAACAAACCCAAACAAACCCAAAAATGTACAAAATTTTTACTTTCGGTATATTCAAATTCTGAATTTTGAGCTTTCTGGTCATTCGAAGTTTGGGTTTCCTACCCAGTACGTATGACCATTTCGGGAGGCAAAAAGGCGAACTCTCGTGGGCTGACTTCGATTGACCACAAGACTCAAAATTCCAAATTTTAATAGCCAAAACTACAAATTTACAAAGGTTTACAAAATTCGTTTGGGTTTGTTTGGGTTCGTCCGTTCTATTTCAAACCCTTGATTTTCAACAAACCCAAACAAACCCAAAAATATACAAAATTCGTCCTTTCGGAATATACAAATTCGGAATTTTTAGCTTTTTGAACATTCAAAGTTCGGGTTTCTTAGCCGACCCCAACCCTCGTTGGGATCCCCGTCGTGAGAGAGAAGTCAAAGAAGTAATTATCGAGGAGGTCCCGGGAGAAGAAGGAGCAGTCTCGAAAAAGAGATCGACACACGTGCGTCCCACTTGCTAACCCAAACACCCCCTCTCCACCCCTCCCCCAACCCCCCGGATCCTTTTTTCGAGGGTAACCTTTCACACGCTCCGTACGACATCAATGTTGTCCCAACCCCCCGAAGCATCCCTCGACATCCCCTCTTTTTGTCGTTTTCCTTCCTCACTGTTAAAACTCGTTTGGGTTTGTATATGTGTATATCGAAGACTGGAGGATACCGGAGATAGATGAAGGATCACAAGAAACCTCGAAGACTCATCCCCCCTCCCAATTCCTTTTTTTTCTTTTTTCCACCCTCGAACCTCTTGTGGTGAAAAATCCTCGATTTTCAAAAACAACGAATAATGTAAAACGTTTGCAACTAGGGGTTTTGGTGCCTATGACCTTTAAGGACCCAATGATAAACTCGTCGCGAAATTGGCAAATTACTTAAGTAATTATCGCAATGAAAATACGATTTTGAAAATTTCGAACTTTTTTTTAGGGTTTTTGATAACTAATGGAATGATGATGTTGTTTGGGTTAATTCCAGAAGTCGAAGTATGACAATTTCGTCGACTTTTTTTTAATGACAGAAGAATTTTGGATTACGAAATATTTCGATTTTTGACAGAATTAGTATAGTAGTCTTGAAGAGCTAGAGTATTTTTTTTTTGTATAAACAAATATATAATAAGTTCTAACTTGAGTATAAATAAAATATAGTTGCATTTTTATTTTTTAAATCCGTTATTTTCATGAATTAAAAAGTTATATTGAAATAAATATTCATAAGATTTTCACTAATTATTTGTAAAATATGTTAAAATTACTCAGAGAAGGTATTAATATTTTAAAGTTATTAAAAAGTTCAGTTACGATGTTGAAATATTGATAATTTGAATATTCGTTTAATTTTTCAATTTTACGAAATGTTTTTTTCATTTTTTGAAAAATGTATCAAAAACAAGCTGTAGAAAAGCTGATTAATTTTTTATAGAAACATAAGTTCAAAAATTTATTTTCAATAAAAAATATTATCAAAAATGAATTAAAACGTTCAACTCCCAAGAAAATGTAACTTTGACGCCTTTCTCATTTAATATCCTCGTTAGCCTTCCAACTTTTTCAATTTCCGTTTGTGCCTAGGATTACCAACTTCCGGCGTGTGATTTTTTTTTTATTATTGGTTATCGGCGAGCCCTTTGCTCGCCCTTTTTCCCATGTGGGCTCTCGAACCACCTCGACGGTGAATCCTCACGCGTATTTGTGTTTGCCTCGGGGATTTTCATGGTGTTTGTTCAGATCTGAAATTTCGCGGAAGTTTGCGAGTGTATTTACACACCGTAGGGTGGGCATCCTTGTTGCATCATGCCAAAGGGCACAACCACGAAAACGGAAGAAATGAAAAAAAAACTTGAAAGAAGAAAAACAAAAAAATCATTGAAATAAAAATTTTAGGAATTTACGTGCCTCCATAAGTTTCTATAAAACAAAAAAGAAAAGAGGAATTCTCCTTTTTTTTCTCGATGAAAAAGAATTCAATTATGGCATGTACGAAAAAGGCATTTATGTACTGAAAAAAATACGTTCTCAAAAAAAACTCCTCCTTCTCCTACTTTTTTCAAAATTTTAATTAATTAAAAAATACTAATAAAATTCAACCAAATTTTAACTAAAATATCAACTAATATTAAAAAATAACATAATTGAATAGTACTAGTTAAATAATTACACAGTATAATAAAAACAAAATATATAAATAAAAATGTACATACATAAATAAGAGAAAATAAAAATTAATAAATTCAATTAAATAAATCCGAATTAAATAAACTGCTGCAACAGCTTTGTGACTTTAAACTTTTTATTTTTGGAATGAAATTCCAAAAAACTTTGCACATCCCGGATTGGGCAAAAAAAACGAAGGAATTAAAAAGAGCAATTTGTTTGGAACGATACACAAGCCCAAACAAAAGTTTGGGTTTGTTTGGGTTTCGTGAAATGAAACGTCGAAAAGTTAGCTTCGCCCCATGCATGTTTACGTACAATGTCATACGTCTCAAAATACCTGTACCAACGTCGTCTGGGAAGCCCTTCAGGACGAAGACCCTTCAGGAAGCCTCGAGCGCATCGAGACCCTTCGGTACTTCTATACGCCCTTTTTTACACATATACACGTATATGTGTATACAGGGTGTGGCGTAAGTAATGGATAACCTTGTATTGTCGAATAGAGGACCTTAAGCCCTATCTAAAAAAAATTACGAACTCTCTCTGACTCAACTACTCTTTGTGATAATGTTTTTTTTATTTTTAGAAAATTTACTTTTTCTGTTCACTTTATTGGCCACCATTCATTAAAAAAGGGATTTTTACAGTCTGTAGTTGAATGTAAAAATCCCTTTTTTTAAATGAATGGTGGCCGATAAAGTGAACAGAAAAAGTAAATTTCCTAAAAATTAAAAAAAATTATCTCAAAGAGTAGTTGAGTCAGAGGAAGTTCGTAATTTTTTTTTAGATAGGGCTTAAGGGGCATAATTAAATTTTTTTTTAATTTTTAAGAAATTTTCTTTTTCTGTTCACTTTATCAGCCACCATTCATTAAAAAAAAGGGATTTTTACATTCAACTACAGACTGTAAAAATCCTTTTTTTTTTGAATGAATGGTGGCTGATAAAATGAACAAAAAAAAGTAAATTTCCTAAAAATAAAAAAAAAATTATCACAAATAGTAGTTGAGTCAGAGGGAGTTCGTAATTTTTTTTAAAATAAGGCTTAAGGGGCTTAATTAAAAATTTTTTTGATTTTTAGGAAATTTACTTTTTCTGTTCACTTTATCAGCCACCATTCATTAAAAAAAGGGATTTTCACAGCCACCATTAATTAAAAAAAGGGATTTTTCACTACAGACTGTAAAAATCCTTTTTTGTTAATGAATGGTGGCCGATAAAATGAACAAAAAAAGTAAATTTCCTAAAAATAAAAAAAAATTATCACAAAGAGTAGTTGTGTCAGAGGGAGTTCGTAATTTTTTTTTAGATAGGGTTTAAGGTCTCCTTTTCAACAATACAAGGTTATCCATTACTTGGGCTACACCCTGTATATACCTTCTCATATACAAGCCCATACGTGCACGTGTATTTTTATATTTGTGTTCAGATACGTAGCCACCTATAGAATTTATATGGATATGTATACCTTTGGGGAAACTGGGAGACCCGGACATCGGACACCTTTGAATTCCGTCGGATCGTTCGCTCGCAAGAGTCACAGCGCAATCTTCCCTCACCCGATGTCTCGGCTTCGTCTTTTCTCCATTGAGACTTCTCGAATTTCCACCTTCTCCCTCTTCCTCTCACCATCTGTATTACTTTCTTGGTTAATGTATCGCAACCTCGTCTACCCGCAAATTCATCGCGTTTTCCTTACTTCTCCATCTCTCTGTTGCAAAGTACACACACGTGTATAAATACATAACAACTTTCGTCAAAAGTATTGTCATTTTTGGTATTTTTTCATCTGGACAAAAAATCTGGACAAAAAAACTGGACAAAAAATCTGGATAAAAAATCTGGATAAAAAATCTGGACAAAAAATCTGGACCAAAAATCTGGACAAAAAATCTGGACAAAAATATGGACAAAAAAACTGGACAAAAATCTGGACAAAAAATCGAATACTTCGACGAAAAAAAAGTGATGATTAATAGTTTTTCCCGATCCGGGGCCTTTTACATCCGCAAATGTGATAAAATGTGTCAAAATGACTCATGTATCAAAAAATCAATCATTAACCACAAATTTTTATCAAGACTGTTGACGAGATGCAGATTTTTTCTAGCTTAGCCAACATTGTTAAATTTTTAAACAACGTTTTAATAGAGTATAGTTTTTTTATAAGAGTTTTTTATAAGTTTTTTATAAGAGAGTTTAAACCCAAACATGTATCACTGTTTTACGGATTAATAAACTTTCTTTTCTATAAAAAAAAAAAACGAAAAAATATCTTTGATCTATCTATTAAAATAAAAATTAAAATATCTTATCTATCCATTTCTTCTACAACAAAAAAAACGAAAAAAAAGTGATAACCCAATACATCGAGATGCATTTTGTAAAGGACGAAGCAATCTTCCTTTATCCTTTCAATTTTCATTTTTGCGATTTTTTTAACAGCCGATACATAATTTTGAAAATTCCATTTTTCACGATTTTCGGACTTTGCAAAATGGCGTGGATAATTACTCCGTGTTGTATCGAAGTATACTTTGACGATAAATTTATCATTTAATTTCTTTCCCCTTTTTTATCTCTCTCTCTAGCTCTATACGACGCGAGAGGAGCTTAGAGAGGAGTGGAGAGTAGGAGGGGGCGTGTGAGTGATTAACGAGTTTGAGTTCGAAAATGATCGACCTCGAGGTCGCTCGAACTTTCGTATTCTTCGGAAAGTGATCGAGAAGGATCGAGGACGCGAAGGGTTGGAAAGCGAGGGCGAACGCCATGAGCGAAAGAGCGAGGGGAGGAGTTGGTCATTGGGAATCCATATATATGGGGCATTCCATGTCGATTCGACCTGGATTTGACGCGTCACCTCTCCGATTTGACTGGCGATTTTTTATCTTATTGTACTATCTCTAAAAGGCACTCGAGAATTTTTTCAGATTTTTTCGGAACGATTTGACTCGACAATATTTTTTATTAAAAAAAAAATTAACGCCCAAATTTAAAAATCGGAAAAAAATCACAAAAATCCTGTGTCACGTATCAAACACTGTGAGCGATGAAAAAAAGTTCTCGCGCGTTTCGTTTAGCCTACAACGCATCCTTTTCTCAAAGAAAAATGAAAAAAAAAAAATTTCTTAATATAATCAATAGCCTACAAACCACAAAAATAAATTTAAAAATCGGAAAAAAATTCTGGTCTATTCTACATGATGTCATGTAATTTTTTTCTTTTCAACTTTTTTCATTTTTCCTCTTTTATACTTTTTTTCATTTTTTTTTTTCGAAAAAAGTGCGCTGTAGGCCAAACAAAACAAACAAACAAAACGCGCGTCGACTTTTTTTCAACGCTCACAGTATTTGATACGTGACACAGGATTTTTGTGATTTTTTTCCGATTTTTAAATTCGCGCGTTAATTTTTATAAAAAATATTGTCGAGTCAAATCGTTCCAAAAAAATCTGAAAAAATTCTCGAGTGCTTTTCAGAGATAGTACAATAACATAAAAAATCGCGGGTCAAATCGAAGAGGTGAAGTGTCAAATCCAGGTCGAATCGGCATGGAATCACCCATATACAAATATATATGTATGCGGAATCCCAATTCTTGTGCAAGTGGAAACGAGAGAGGGTAGTATGGCGAGGAAAGGGGGGATTGCAGGAGGATCAGGATGGAGCTTCGGTCAAGAAGTTTAGGAACGCTAACGACGAGTCAGTGACAAATGACTACGCCTCGTGCACCAAAAGAAAATAAGTATCTTTGGCCCCAGGAGAGCTCTCCGAAGAATCCGAACAAGAGAGCCCGCTGTATCCCTTATACTCTATAAGGAGAGAAAATGAGACAGGAAACTCAAAAAAAAGTATAAGAAAAAAAAAAGAAACACGAAAAAATGTTCTGCCAATTATATACGTGAGGTTGAAGAGCTCCCCCATCAACCCAAGATTTTCTTTAACTCCTGGCTTGATCCTTTCGCCTCCTGCTCTCACGAACGTCCACATCAGAATCCCGAACTCATTTGGCATCCACCATCGATCTTCCCTACGTTTGTTTGGGTTTGTTTGGGTTTGAAGACACCGAGGACGGGATTCGGACTCGTCTCCGTTTCGATTCGAGGGCAAAGCTTGCTAAATCATTTTTCGATTAATTGGGAAAACTTGCAAAATCATTTTTTGGATTTATGTTTGGATTTATTATTTTAGGAGGACTGTACTGTTTATATTTGTACGGAGATTGGTTCAAGTAGTTTTGTATAGTTATAAATATAAGAGTTTTTTTTATTTTTATTTAAAGTATTTTTTAATTTTTTAAATAACTGTCAAATTGTTTTTTCCAATTTTTGGATTATTTCGAATGATTTTCGAAGGATTTTTCATTATTTGATTATGATGATATTATTAATGTTTATTTTATATTAGTTATTAATATCTCAATCAAGTTTTACTAAATATTTGCGATAAAAAAAAATCGTTTACTTTTTCGTTCGGTTCAAAATTGGTTTGTAAAATATGTTACGAAATTTTGTGCAGGCAAATCCGAACAAATCTCTAATTAATACAAATACGTATTAATTAGAGTCGAAACTTTCAGAACTGTGGAACTTCAGAACTTGGAGCTTTTCTGTGGCTTTGGTCCCCTTGAAAACCAAGAATTTCAAAATATATAAAAAATGTTCTATTTTGTACACAACTTTAATTATTTTTTATATAACTTTTCCAATTACACTTACGGACGTGACGAACATTACCACGTGACCTTTACGAAATTTGTAAGGCTCAAAATTCCGAATTTGAATATTCCGAAAGGGCGAATTTTGTACATTTTTGGGTTTGTTTGGGTTTGTTTAAAATCAAGGGTTTAAAATCAAACGAACGAACCCAAACAAACCCAAACAAACCTTTGTAAATTTGTAGTTTCGAACTATTAAAATTCGGAATTTTGAGCTTTCTGGTCAATCAAAGTTTGGGTTTTCTACTCAGGCTCTTTCAATGTGGTTTTGTATGGAGAGACAGAAGAGGGGAGGGGGAATAGAAGGATGGTGGATTTGCAAGTGTCAGAAAGCTTTCAGACTTTCATACATACGCAGATTTGAATTTTGATTCGAACCAACAAAATTACTTATAACTTATAATTAACTAAATTTAATTGGGTGAGCTTTTATTCCATCACGTCTGTACAAATATTTCTCTCTCTTCTTTTCTCTCACCACGTTTACGACGTGCTTTATAAGCGACGCGTTCGTTTTGTCGTCAAAAATGAAACGTGGGGTCCAACACGTGAAGCCTTCTCTACATTGGTGACGCGAATGACGGAGGTCCGTTACGACGTCACTGGAGATGTACCTCGCGTCATTCGACACCCTCGACGGTCTCCAGGGGGTTAAAAAAAAACGGGAACTCGCCTGACAGGACTGAGAAGTCGTAGCTGGCACTGGGGATTAGTCGGGTTGACGATGACTCGTCAAGGGTCTAAACAAGCAGTCCCATAAGCGAGCAGCTGATTGAGGGAATATTCTCGTCTGGAAAATTCGAAAAACTCGAGTTTTTGAATTTTTTCAAAATTTTCAATGTTACGAATAAGCCACCTGATCCATGTATCACCATTTTTTTCTATACAAAAAGAAGTATGAATATTGAAATAAAACGAAAATGTTTTAATTTTTTAATTTTTAATGTTTTAATTTAATCATTTATTAAGTTAAGTTTTAATGTTTTAATTTAATAATTTATGAAGTTAAGTTTTGATGTTTTAATTTAATCATTTATTAAGTTAAGTTTTAATGTTTTAATTTAATCATTTATTCAATAATCAACGTATTAATCATTTTTTTGGTTCAGAAAATAATGTTCAGTATTAACTGTAAGCTTTTTTGAAAAAAGCATTTTCTGGGCCTTATTCAGACCAATGTTTCTTAATAAAGCCATACTCGTTGTAACTTTGTACAAAAAAAATTTTTAAATATATAATCTTCAATTTTGAACTTTAATTTCGATAACAATACGTATAGTGTATAGTGTACCGATATTTTGAAACTTCGATAGGAATAATTCAAGAATAATTTTTTCGTAAGTGTAATGAATTTTTTCATTCTACAAATTTTGTAATTTAACGATAAAAATAATATTCTTTGCGTTCATGGAACTATAAAAATATACAATTGCACAAAAATATACATTTGTACAAAAAAATTTTTTAAAATATATAATCTTCAATTTTGAACTTTGATTTCGATAACAATATGTATAGTGTATAGTGTACCGATATTTTGAAACTTCGATAGGAATAATTCGAGAATAATTTTTTCGCAAGTGTAATGAATTTTTTCATTCTACAAATTTTGTAATTTAACGATAAAAATAATATTCTTTGCGTTAATGGAACTATAAAAATATACAATTGTACAAAAATATACATTTGTACAAAAAAAATTTTTTAAATATATAATCTTCAATTTTTAACTTTAATTTCGATAACAATACTTATAGTGTATAGTGTACCGATATTTTGAAACTTCGATAGGAATAATTCGAGAATAATTTTTTCCTAAGTGTAATGAATTTTTTCATTCAAAAAAATTTTGTAATTTAACGATAAAAATAATTTTCTTTGTGTTCATGGAATTATAAAAAAATGTTCTTTTTATCACTCTTGAACAAACGCCCGAAATTTAGGTCTCGAATCAATCGAATTCCGTTTGAAAGAATCGTGGTCGAAAAATTTCGTTGTGTTTGGGTTGCTTAACGACTAGTCGTGCGTTCAGTCCAGTTTTCGTTTGCTCGGTTCGCCGGGGTTTAGGTTACGTCTCACGGATAAAAATTGAAAAATTCTCGGCTGTGCAATTCATTCGTGGGATGTTTGAATTTGTTTCGGTCTAGGAATCACGAGTTGGACGAGCTTTGGCTCGTTTGGGTTTGTTTCTTGACTTACGGATCATTACTTTAATGCTCGGTTCTGCGTACGTAATGGGGCAAATGTTTGAGTTTGTGGATTATTACGATAACGTTGCAACATATATTTCCACCAAGACAATGTACTCGAATCGTGTAGAAACGGTCTGACGTTTACGTTGAGGAATTTTGATCGAGATGCTCGACGAATTGGGGCATCGCAATCGATATTACGTGTATGTTTATGGGACGGAAAGTGAAAGGAAAGCGATGTACCGTGACTGCGCACCACGAGACCCTATGCAGTTCGAGTTGAGCATCCAAGTGCATCATGCATCCCATATGGACCCAGAGAGAGAGAGAGAGAGAGAGAGGGAGAAGAATCGCATTGGGGACCTCACGTGGATCGTAAACCACACACGCCACCATCTGTGCCCACTTTCATCCCCTTTCTCGTCATAGCTTTTTTCTTCTTCTTCTCTTTCTCTCTCTCTCTCTCTCTCTCCCTCTCCCATCTATATATTATTGTACCTTAGGCTTCTTCCAATTTTTGGACGTTGGATTTTTGCATTAATTTTGTATTAATTTTGTACAATTTTGTATATCTTTGCACGATTTTGTATAATTTTATATAATTTTGTACAATCTTGTATACCTTTGTACAATTTTGTATAATTTTATATAATTTTGTACAATCTTGTATACCTTTGTACAATTTTGTATAATTTTATATAATTTTGTACAATTTTGTATGCCTTTGTACAATTTTGTATAATTTTATATAATTTTGTATAATTTTCTATTAATTTTGTACAATTTTGTATGCCTTTGTACAATTTTGTATACTTTTATATAATTTTGTATAATTTTGTACAATTTTGTATAATTTTGTACAATTTTGTGTACTTTTGTACAATTTTGTATAATTTTGTACAATTTTGTACAATTTTGTACAATTTTGTATAATTTTGTATTAATTCTGTACAATTTGGTATAATTTTGTATGCTTTTGTCCTATGTTTTATATCTTTGGTATTTTTATATTTTCATTTTGGCTTTCTAGTTTTTTTAGATTCTAGATAGTTTTCTTCGTCTTTTTCTATTTCTCTATCTCTCTCTCTCCCACGTATACATTATTGTACTATTGTATCTTAGGCTTCTTCCAATTTTTTGACGTTCGATTTTTGCATTAATTTGGTACAATTTTGTATAATTTTGTATTCTTTTGTCCCATTTTTTATATCTTTGGTATTTCAAACTTACGACTGATTTCCTGAAGTTTTCTCATTCTTTCAACAAAACAGTAGTTACCAGAAATTTGAATTACAATATTCCGAGCAATCTCGAATCCAGATGAATATCTGGATTCGAGAACATTAATTTTTCTTCAATTCAACGACGTCAATAATTTCCCACCGTTAATTAATTTGCACCATCAACGAATTTAGTCTCTCAACGAATTCAGCCATTGGTACATTTTGGACACCAAAATTCAAAAAAAAATTTCCAAAAAAAATAATCACATCAAAAACATTGAACCAACCCCATCTAATTATTCTCAATCATCAATTTTTTTATTTTTTTTCATAACGTGTTTTCACTCTAAAAATTCAACAAACCAAAAAAAAAAAGTTTTCAAGATTGGCAATACTTTCCATATTTTTCGTTGGAGTCATGAAAATAAAAATAGACGAGAGACTATCTAGATCATCGTCCACGTATGCAAGAAGGGTTGCTCGTATCACCCAGAGGAAAAACAAGGCAAAATATACAAAAACGAGCGGCTCGTAATTCAAAAAGAGAGGAAAAGACGAGGGAGAAGAGAGGAGAGAAACGTGCAAGATAAAAGTAGTATAAGGGGGGGGGGGTGGTACATTCGCAAGAACGGAAGGCCACCCTCCTCGGTCTATGCTAAAAACCACCTTTCCACGGTTCGTCCTCCTGTAACTTCCTCTCACTCTCAGACCGCGGTCCGTTAACAACGGCTTTCATCTTTATAATTCAACCCCTCGGTTGGCCGCTCGCTCTCTTTTTCCACCCCTCGTATATCCACCCCCGATTCATTTCGCCTCTTCTGCCTAATGCTTTTTTATCATTCCTCGTCCAGGAGCTTTAGCTGTGTCACATTTCGTGCAAATACACACACATATATGTATATATATGGAAATTTATATATATATGTATTTATATATGGGCCATTCCATGACGATTTGACCTGGGTTTGATACGTGACCTCTTCAATTTGACCCGCGATATTTTTACGTTATTGTACTATCTCTAAAAGCCACTCGAGAATTTTTTCAGATTTTTTCGGAACGATTTGACTCGACAATATTTTTTGTAAAAATTAACGCGCGAATTTAAAAATCGGAAAAAAATCACAAAAATCCTGTGTCATGTAGCAAACACTGTGAGCGTTAAAAAAAAGTTCTCGCGCGTTTCGTTTGGCCTACAACATGTTTTTTTCGAAAAAAAAAATGAAAAAAAATATGAAAGAGCAAAAATGAAAAAATGTTAAAGAGAACAAAAATTACATGACATTATGGAGAATTTACTAGAATTTTTTCAGATTTTTTCGGAACGATTTCACTCGACAATATTTTTTTATAAACAAAAAATTAACGCACGAATTCAAAAATCGGAAAAAAATCACAAAAATCCTGTATCACGTATCAAACACTGTGAGCGTTGAAAAAAAGTTCTCGCGCGTTTCGTTTGGCCTACAACGCGCTTTTTTTTCAAAAAAGAAAATGAAAAAAAAAATGAAAGAGCAAAAATGAAAAAATGTTAAAGAGAACAAAAATTACATGACATTATGGAGAATTTACTAGAATTTTTTCAGATTTTTTTTAGAATTTTTGTGTTTTGTGGGCTATTGATTATGTTGAAAGAATTTTTTTTTCATTTTTTTAACCCAAGTCGAATCGGCATAGAATGCCCCATATATAGAGTCCGTTACGAGTTATGCCCCCGTCTGTTGTACGCCTTCATGCGGATCCACTCTCGCAAATCTAACTCTTTACCTCTTTTTTTGCTCTTGTGTTCCGCGAATCTTTGGTCCTTGTTTCGTCTCTTGCTCTCTTGGCGTCTAATAAATACCCGGGCACATGTCAGCACGTATACATATATGTAAATCCACATAAATAAAAAAAATTTAAAAAAATAAATGAATGAATGACAAAAAAAAAAAATAAAAAAATAAATGAATGAATGAATGAAAAAATAAATAAATATATATATATATATATATATATATATATATATA
>JAPYZJ010003554.1:0-33171 GCA_030522765.1 Ophioninae sp. B BG-2022a | reverse complement strand
CTGACCCCTTAACCCGTAATTGATCCTCCTATATGCCACGTAATGGTCAAATATTATATTTCCTAGTGAACACCCCAAACAAACCCAAACAAAATATCGTAATTTCTTGAAATTTTCATTCGACAACGATTTCTGACCCCTTAACCCGTAATTGATCCTCCAATATGCCACGTAATGGTCCCATGGGGTATAATGGACCCCACGTCGAAAACTTGTCGCTATTTTCGTTCACTTGATTTATTGACGCAAATCTTCCACGTGTATTATATTTCATGTTTTTCAAGTAATACAATCATTTTTTCTTTCGTTAAAAAATTTTAATCCAGCAAAAAAAAACAATCAGGAAAGAAAACAAAAAAAAAACAAATTTTTTTGAAAAATTCATATCCATTTTGATTTTTGCGATGTAGCAAAAAAAGCGAAATTATGTTACTCTTGAAATAGTATATTTTCAAGAAAGAAATATCATTTTCGTGAACTATTTGCTACCTGCAAAACAACTGACGTCGTTTTGACCATTGTCATCGATTAAATATTTTTGGTCACATTAATGATCACTAGGGATCCATTGGACTCCTAGTGACCATTACGGGTTAAAGATTGAGTTTAGTTGTAAAGCTGAAATGCGTCGTACTGTTTTACGATGTACTGATAAAATCAATTGTAATAGAGTTTAATCGAAAGAAACTACGAAATTTAAAAAAACTACAGAATTTAAAAAAAACTATAGCATTTTACCCCCTTAAAGATTAGTTCGACCAAAAACCACTGAAATGTCGAATTTTTGTAAATCAGTGTAATTTAAACAGTATAAATTAACCCAACGTTACATCTTCCCAAAAAGGCTTGCCAGGATTCGACAAGGAGCCGCAGGACACGATGGTCTATCCCGGACAGATCGCTTACCTGAATTGCGCGTTGCCAACGTCTTCGAGCTTACTTAAAATTCAGTGGCTGAAAGACGAGCATCCGCTGAGCTTGGACGAGAGCCGGATGACCATAATGCCATCTGGTATGTACGAAATCTGCCTTTCGACGGAAAAGTGAGAAAAAATAAAACGCTGAACGAAAAAAAACGGAAAATAAAAAAAAATAAAAAATAAACAAAATAAAACGAAAACAAAAAATAAACAAAATTCTCACCTGAGTCGGACCTTTTTTTGGGGCGAGCGACAATTTCATCGAACTTTCGTTTCGGTTATCGTTCGATCATCGTTATGCGATATTAATATTATTTAAAAAATTGCAAATGGAGATAAAAATATATTTAAAGAAATTTTTTGTATTTGTTATTCGATGAAATTCAGAAATGAAATTTCCAATGCAAATGATACGACGAAAAGTTACCATCAGATTGATTTGAATTTAATTATTGATACAAAGTAAATGATTTATATGAATTTAATGATTGAACTAAATTTAATAATCGATTTGAACATTCCGGAAGCTAAAAATCGGAAACTAAAAAATCTTTGGCTTGATTTTCATCCATTTGTGTATTTTTCAGGCGCTCTGGAAATTGACGACGTGAGGAAACACGACGTTGGCTCTTACAGATGCAACGCAAGTGGATTCGGACAATTCAGGCTGAGCAATAAAGCCCAGCTGGCACTGCTCACAACCGACATCGGTGAGTTGATCTCATTTTTTAAATAACTCATTTTTTCCTCGTTTTTGGCTAATATTTCGTTCCTTTTCTTAATATCGTTTTTCCTCTCCATTTCTTTCTCTTTGCTCATCATTTTCATCGCATTCTCTCATCCTGTGTTTCTTCATTCTCTCCTTTTTAAACTTTTCCTATAATTTAAAAGAATTCCGTTTCCAATCGATCTTGTTTTCTCGAATAGGTCAATTTTTGGTTATTTTCACTTCTCTATCTTGAGAATTTTTCTTATTTTTCTTAACGCTCTTTCTCTCATTCTGTATTTTATAACAGACGTGCCCAGTCCAATTTTCCATTCTTTCCCATCAATTCCATCAACGAAATTGATTTTTCGCTGTCAAAATTGACGAAACAAAGTCCCTTCGATTTTCTGATTCGTTGAATCTCGTCGTTACAGATCAAGGCTCGAGTGCACCGGTTTTCATAGCCAGGCCAACAGCCCAATACGCGATCGAGGGCTCTTCGATAACTCTGGAGTGCGCGGCGAATGGGAACCCCAAGCCGAGCATTGCCTGGCTCAAGGACGGGGTTGCGGTCGACCTGGCCGCTCTGGATTCGAGGTAAAGTCTCAATTCGCAAACTTGTCGGATGCAATCGTTGCCAGAGTCCGATAGGCCAATCAATCGAAACTGTCACATCTCGACAAACGTATCCGAACTAAACCGATAAATATTAACGAACTATTCAGCTGAAGCAAAATCACGATTTTCTAGCAAAAAAAGTTTGGTTTTGACCGCAACAACCAAACTCGTTGGTTCGTCATTAAAAACAGGAGTAACGAGAAAATTCAATATTTCTAGAGAATATCGAAAATAAAACGAAATCGAACGTTTTCGTACGCAGATAATCGAATCAAATTTAATTTACTATTAAATATCAATAAAATGGATTTGTTATTTGATGAAATTCAGAAATGAAATTTCCAATGCAAATGATACGACGAAAAGTTACCATCAGATTGATTTGAATTTAATTATTGATATAAAGTTCATGATTTATATGAATTTAATGATTGAACTAAATTTAATAATCGATTTGAACAATCTGGAAGCTCAAAATCGGAAACTAAAAAATCTTTGGCTTGAATGTGAAAGTAAAAGCTTCTCTACTTTCGTCGCGTCAAATATCTGAACGAATTATTTCTCTCGATAGATACCGCAAAGTCGCTGCGTCGAGTCTGATGATCATGGATGTAAATGAGAAGGATCATGGATCTTACCAGTGCCGAGCGGAAAACGACGAGGATACGCTCGACGCAGTTGCCGAAGTGAACGTTCTAGGTTGAACGAATTACAAATACTCAATATATAGAATCCAACTAAACGAGTTACCTGGAGTGTCGATTGTTCGAATTACGATTTTCTTTATCCGAAATGTCAAATATGCAAATCACGATTTTGTTTGTCCGAAATGCAGCTAAAATGTCTTTCAATGAAACTTTATCTAAAACGATTGCGAAATTTGGTAAAAAGCGAGCTTCCGTTGTGTGAAGAAAATCTGTCTGTTTTTTTTTCAAAACTGAATAAACTGTCAAAAACTTTCAAATCCAAAAACTCAGAAATATACGATAAAACGTTTATTTGCGATTCACGAAAAAAGTGCTAGTATTATTATTTATATACCATATTTATATTTATCGTATTTGTGAATATATATATATCATTTCATATTGAAGAAATCAACGATTTTTTCGCCCTCGGAATATTGCCATTCGGCCATCCAAATTTTTGATTATTCGAAAGCAGTCCATTTCCAATTGATTCGTACAATCGACGTTCCAACGTATCCCTAAATATTCGCTTGAATAAGCTTCTGAACTGAAATCGATTATTTTTGCCCATTTTCACAGTGCCTCCGAGATTCACGAAACGACCGGAAGACAAAGTCGCCAGTGAGAATCAAGACTTGGAATTCGAGTGTGAGATATACGGTAAACCAGAGCCCAAAGTTACCTGGCTGAAGAACGGTGAACGGATTACGTTGAGCCAATATTGGCAGCTTGTCAATAGGTAAGAATATCGAACACCACAACCGAAGATTCAAAATTGTTCTTCCGGAATATCTATCGAATTGGAATATTCCTCTTGGATCCTCTTTCAAGCAATGAAAAAAAAAATTAAAAACGATAAATTTCTTTCAAGCAACAACTTGAGGATAAACGGCTTGTTGGCGATCGACGCTGGTATATTCCAATGCATCGGAACCAACCCAGCAGGACACGTCCAAGCATCAGCCAGACTCACGATCAACCAACCGAGTGAGTTTTCACAAAAGAAACGAGAAAATAATTCCAAAACTCTTTATCAAAAAGCAGTTTATAAATACTTAACCTAGATGCTCTCGTTATGTAATTGCACGTCGTTGCGCCCGAAAAATTGAAAACGTAGTCGTAGATCAAGATAAAAACAAAAAAAAAAAAAAGAAAAGAAAAAAAAAAAAAAAAAAAAAAAAAAAAAAAAAAAAAAAAAAAAAAAAAAAAAAAAAAAAAAAAAAAAAAAAAAAAAAACATTGAACGTTTTCGCTAACGAATGGGCAAAGAAAAATTCCAATCGGCAAAGTCGACGACGTCGCGTTCGACGCAGAAGAAAAAGGCTTCGTCATCCCAGCGACAATTGTACAACAATACCTGGCAGCATCCTAGCACGTTACTGGGCCATACTTTGTCCGCGTACACCCCCAATCCACCCTTGTCGATAAGCCCCTCCGACGATCCGGCCGATTTTCTCGGCACCGTTAACGATCCCAATTCCCTTTACGATCCGCAATCCCATTTTCTAGATGACACCGAGAGTCTTGAGACGAGCCTCGAGGGTGGCAGCGTTCCTTCGGCTCCGAAAAACTTGAGCGTTGCGATCGCAACCTCCAGATTTGTTACTCTAAGATGGCAAGAACCGGAAAACACGAACGGCGAATTGACCGTTTATTATGTCTACTACAAGCAGGAGGGATCCCAGAGGTAAGAATTATCGTAAAATCGTTTTCTTTTCACTTTCGGAAAGAGGAAACCTAATTTCGATGTGAAATTTGCCATAAACCTTCCGTTTAACTCTTAACGCGTTTGAGGCACCTTAATCCCGTGAACCTGGGTCGTTTTCGCCTTCGCGCTATCATTCCCACAATTATTCATGAAAAAATCTGCGAAAATTCATGGTTTATCTTTGGAATATACTTTTCAAGGGGAAATAGTTTTTTTTTAATTTGGTTATTTTTAATACATTTTTTTCGTCAAATATTGAGCCACTCGCGAAAAAAACATTGTTTTTTTCAACAAAATATAACGTAAGTGAAAATTATGAGAACATTTTTTTTAAAGCAGTTTCTCAAAGGAAAAAGGTTGCTCTTTACAGAACAAAATATTATACTCGTTTAGAAAATAATTATAAAGTAAAATAAAAGATTTATTGATTAATAATTAATTATGATTAATAATGATTAATTATATAATTACAATATATATAAGTCTATCACTACTGTCGACCCCTGTTCAATGACAATGTCAGTCATTCTTACCTGTGCTTGAAATTAACAGAGAACGCGTCGTGAACACGCCCCGGGATCAGCGTGAAGTGGTAATTCGCGGCCTACAACCCAGAGTGACTTATCAATTTCGCGTCGTAGCGCACAATTCAAGGGGCGCTGGAGCCTCCAGCGAAATTCTTCGAGTCACCACACATTCCGAGGTACGACGACGAATCGAAATACTTCGACTCGTTTTCATATTCCTGGATTTTGCTGTTCGAGGTTATAATTTTTTATTTTACTTCAGGCTGACGTACCCAGCCCGCCGCAAAACCTGGAAGGCCATGCGACGAGCAGCGTAAGCATAGCTCTCTCATGGGACGAGCCACGTATCGTGAATGGTCGAATCTCGAAATACGTGGTCACTTTCATGGAAGTTAGTACAAAAATTCATTTATTAATTTTTATCAGATTTTTATCATCTTAATTCATAGCTTATATTCTTTTATTAAGATTTTATTAATATTGTTCCTGTTGTTGTTGTTCATGTTCTTTCGAAGTATTTCAAACTTTGGTTGTCTTTTCAGGGCGACAAGGGCGAAAAGACATGGGAAACCACAAGCACGAATTACGAATTGATCGATTTGGTGCCTTACACCGATTACAGTATATGGCTGCAGGCCGTTAACGAGAACGGTCCTGGCGCACCGACCGCCGAAATTACGGTGAGAACGTACAGTGCACAACCCTCCCAGCCACCGTACAACGTCACCCTTGAAGCGGCCAGTTCAACGGTGAGTAATGAGTGCCAATTAGGCCAAACTGTTTCCTAATGGAAAATCTTCAACCAAATTTTACATATATACGTATTATGATGATCCACGAAGAATCAACTATTTGTTATTCAAAGCTAGAATCTACTCGAAGTTTTTTAAAGTAAAATTTAGAAATTGATATTGAAATAAAATGTTTCGAAATCGAATCATAAGATTTTGGAAAACAAATTTTTTTTTATCATCCTAGCATATTCGTAATTTCTTTGCGAATTTTTTTGTTACTTGTTACAATCCACTTCCAATTTAACGCATAAAATATCTTTGGGGTAAAAGATTTTTTTTTTTCGTAGAGTGGATTTCAAAATTAAACAGTTTCGATCGCTGGTTGCAAAATTTCGAACCTGCTCGTCATGGAACCAAATTTCATCGTCAATAAAACGAAATCGTGTTTTTGTTTACCAGAGCATAATAATCCGTTGGGAACCCCCGTTGGAAGGACGAAACGGAATAATAACCGGGTACAAGATTCGTTATCGGCGACAGGACAGACGGTTTCACTCGAACATGGTGACGACCGAGGGTAATCAACGCGACTACACTCTTAGCGGTCTTGAGAAACGTGGCGTTTATCACGTACGTATGTGCGCCCTGAATGTGAACGGTACCGGGCCTTGGACCGAGTGGATGAGTATCGAGACTTACGAGAACGATCTCGACGAGTCTATCGTCCCGAATGCACCGAGCATCTCGCGAAGTGAGTTCAAACTTTTTTTTTTGTCCCACGTTTTTAGATATTACTAATTTTTGCACGGGGTTTCGCACAGATCCGGAAAATTTTGTTTAATCACTTTTCGACCCCTTAAGGAATGACATTTTTCAATAATAAATACAATGATAATAGATTTTTTAACATTGAAAAAATGTTTTTTGATTTAACGAACAAGAGAACGAAATTTCAATACTGAGATTCTCAATTTTACTTAAAAGTTGATTTTTCTAAAACGGTGAATCTCTCTCATTCTCAATATTTCAATATAAAGTCATTTTTTCAAATTCTTCGCAGTCGAAAATTTTGCATTCGTATTATCGTAGTTACCTCGTTTATTTTCGAATAATTGATCGAAACTCGAAAAATTCATTTTCCTTTGACATTAACGCAGCAAAAGCAAACGCGGATTCGATATCAGTCTGGTGGAATCCTCCCAAGGACGATGGTATCAAAGTTCGTGGTTATAAGATCGGCTGGGGCAAAGGTTTTCCGGATGTTTATTCTCAGGTGGTAGACGGGAAGCAACGATTCTTTACCATCAATAATTTGGGTATGTAATGTCGTTTTGGTTTTAACTTTGATCGACTGGTTTTCTCCTCCTTTTTTTTTGTCAAAGGATGGTTTTTACGATCCGAACGAATGAAAGAAAAAAACACACATCGCGAGTAGAAGTTTTTTGTAATTAAAACGAATTAAAAACACACATAAAGACCAGATATTTTTTACGATTCAAGCGAATGAAAAAAAAACAAGTCCAGATTTGTCATCGTTGAAAAGTACAAAAAAGGGGATTAATAGTGCAACTTTTTTTGACCCTTTGAACCCGACGAAAAATGGAAACAAAACTCATTACGATGCTTATTTTCGCGTGAATTTCATAAAATCATTGAAATTTCAGAACCGCAAGCCGAGTACGTGATAGCGTTAAGCGCGACGAACGAGGCTGGCCAAGGTTCGCCAGCTTACGCGAATGTTCGAACGACGGAAAAATCAGCGCCGGAATCGGTAACTCCACTGCCACCACCGATAGGCCTAAAAGCAATCGTTCTCTCCGCCAACACGGTCGTTCTCTATTGGATCGATATGTCCCTGTCAAAGAGCCAGGTATTTTTCGATACGTGCATTATGCGAGATTTTGAAATTACCCAAAATTATTCATTTTTCTTTCCTCGTGATGAACCCAAACAACTATAAATCCCTTAAGAACTGACGACTCGTTTGGGTTTGCTTGGGTTCAACTAAATAAAAAATCAACAAATTAAACGTTCGATCTTTATATTTTTATAAAGATTTTTCTTTTTTTTTTTTATATTTCAGTACGTAACCGACAATCGTTATTACACGGTACGGTACACGCCCTACTTTCCCAGCGCCAATATACGCAACAAATACTTCAACGCGAGCGACTTGAACTGCATGATAGACGATCTCAAGCCCAACACGCAGTACGAATTCGCGGTAAAGGTCGTTAAGGGTAGACGGGAATCGCCCTGGAGTATGGTAGTACGGAATCAAACGCAGGAAGCCGCGCCTGCCTCCGCGCCACGTGACTTGACGGTTCAGAGTAACGAGGAACGACCGACCGCTGTTGTATTACGTTGGCAACCTCCGAAACAACCAAACGGACAAATTATTGGTAAACTCCGAGTACTATAGCACCGAGTATCGTTCGCGTGATTATTTTACATTTATTTAATATAATCACGAATAATTTTCATTTATTTAAAATAATCACGAATAATTTTTATTTATTTAAAATAATCACGAATAATTTTTATTTATTTAAAATAATCACGAATAATTTTTATTTATTTAAAATAATCACGAATCATTTTTATTTATTTAAAATAATCACGAATAATTTTCATTTATTTAAAATAATCACGAATAATTTTCATTTATTTAAAATAATCACGAATAATTTTCATTTTTTTTAAATAATCATGAATAATTTTCATTTATTTAAAATAATCACGGATCATTTTCGTTTATTTAAAACAATCACGAATAATTTTCATTTATTTAAAATAATCACGAATAATTTTTATTTATTTAAAATAATCACGAATAATTTTCATTTATTTAAAATAATCACGAATAATTTTCATTTATTTAAAATAATGACGAATAATTTGCGTTTTTGACTGTTGCAGGATACATCATATCGTATTCAACAGACAGCACGAAGCGCGACCGAGACTGGGCGGTGGATGGAATGCTCGGTAACAAAACCGAATACGTCGTGCGAGGATTAAAACCGAGTACCACTTATTACTTCAAAATACAAGCGCGAAACACCAAGGGATACGGACCGTTTTCTTCTACGGTCACGTTTAAAACCTTGCCGAGTAAGTGACGAATTTTTCGTCCTTTCCATTCGAGAGAAAGAAAAGAAAGTAAATTCATGCAACGTTCATTCTTAGTCGACGAAGATGTTTGTGAATTTTGTTCGAACACGTTTGGGCAAATTTGTGAATTTTGGCGTTGGTAGATTAGTTGGTTTTACGTAATTTTATTCGGAATTAGTAGTTTTTCAGTTTTTTTTTTTTCATTCACGTATAATTTGATCAAATCGATGTTGAGCTTTCGATGTCTCTGAGTTTGTCGTTTTTCTTCTATTTTCGTTTTTTTCCGTTCTTTTCACATCGTACACTTTTTACGGATCGTTAGAATTTAATGAAAAAATGATATTTCTTATAGTCGTTTCTTTCGTTCTCCATATTCTCGTGTACATCCACACGCACACTCGCACAGGAATGCTAATACTCGTAATGTGTTTTGTTTTTTTCTTTCTTTTTTATTCTTCGTTCGTTTGAATCACCGCTAGGCAATGGCATGGATTTCTATGACGAAGTGCATGGTCGAGGTAAGATTTCGTTCACGATGATCCCTCCGGTTCCACTTGATAATTATCGTCCTCCAGGCAAGAAGAAAACGCCTCAACCAATAAAAAATCGGTTTTTTTTTTTGACGATTGACATTCCTGGAAAATGGATTGTTATTTCCTAACAGAGCAGAATATCAGATTTTCCATTTATTCCGTTTATTCAATCAGAGAAAAAAGTGAAAACGAGAATCTGAGGAAAACGTGAAAATGAACATCTGAGAAAAGCGTAAAAATGAGAATCTGAGAAACGAGCTTGTTTCTCTTGCCTGCGTGGATCGTCGATATTGTCCTACCAAATTCCAGATCCACGGAATCCCGTTCAAGGAGATTCCTGGCTCGACAATTCAAACATTTAGCAATCCTGGAATCCTTAACTCCATTCTCGTGTGTCGTACCTGAAAAAGCATAAAAATTGTCTCCAAAGTACGATATACATTGTAGACATTTTTTTTGTCGCTAAGGTGCGACATGTTCGTGGAAACAAATATTTCAATAATGATCATTTGAAAATGAAAGAACGATTGTCTGATACGTACGACCGCGTTTGAATTTAGACGGACGAGGATTATCGGGAATCCTCATCTACATAATCGTTGGATGCACCATCGTACTCGTGACCGGAATTGCAGTGGTTGTCGTCGTAGTTTGTTGCCGCAGGAGTCCCGATTCACCGGAGCGAAAGAAAGGGTAAAAGATGGAACATTCATCAGATTTTCTTGGATAAGATTCTGTGATTCGAATTACTGAGAAACGCTCGTTCCTCACGGCTGAAATTTTAACCTTTTATTTCGGTGTTCGACGAAAAAGGTACATGAAAGACTCGAACCAGAAGACCAACATAAAGCCACCGGACTTGTGGATTCATCACGATCAGATGGAGTTGAAAGCACTGGAAAAAACTTCGGTGAACGGTGAAGCCTCGACGAGCGGGGTCGTCAGTAACACTCTCCCGAGATCCGGCAATCAGGATTACACCCAGGATAACGTCCCAGTGAATTCCAGCTCTCTCGACAAACGTACATACGTGCCAAGTTACATGGGTGAGTTTAGTAAAACGAAGATAACCGAGGATAAACAAAAAAACATTCATCCCACCGTCGTTCCATTATATTCGACTGAATTCTTTTGATATTATAGTTTTTGATCGAAGGAACATTTTCTTTCATCACTTTCGATTTAATTTGCAATCTATATTTGTTTATCGTTTGTTTTTACATTTTGCTTTGTTTCCCTCGTTGGTTATTTGGAACGCGGAAACGAATAGGTAACCCGGACGAAAAGTGCTCGACTCTGACCCGACAGCACAGTCGTGGTGCTCACAGTAAGCCAAAGCTTATTGCACTTCCGGTCGACGGTGGTCAGTTGCATCAACGTGAGTAACGGGCTTTCTTTTCCTTAAGTTCTCGTTGCTTTTCTTTTTCTTCTTTCTCGTTTTATCGATTATCCTGATTCGACAAAAATCAGAATTTCCGTTTATTTAACGAATTTCCTATCACGGATTTGAGCTGTAAGAATCGATCGAATATTTTTTACTTTCATAATAATAAAAGTAAGAATTTTTTATAAAACCAACTGTGGTCCGACGATGTCAATTTCAAGCATATTTTAAAACGAGAGTTTGCACGTTTTGTTTATTAATGTTAAATTAATTAAGATGATGAATTAGATTTTTTTAACTGTTAATACGTTCGATAAAACTTCGAAGTTTCGTTTGATTCCACTTTTATAATCCCTCATTGGTATACCGGCACATGGATAATTAAATTCCAGCACGATTCCTAAGCCTCTGTAAGAAAATGTATGATCTACTCGTTTTTAATACAAGATGGAAGCCCTTTTTGATAATCGGCGGTCAAACACCTAACCTATCTTAACAGCATTATGGATAATCGAAAAAAATGAAAGATCGTTCGTAATCTACGTTTTCATAATGATTGCAACAGCTATTGCGACCGCAACGCCCGTTGTCAACGGAAGCATGTCACAACCGACAATCCACGGATCCTGCAGCGACGTACCATCAGCGAGAACGAATTATCCTCGGACAGTGGCACAGTACAGTCTCAGCAGGGCGCACATAACTCTCGAGCCAACGCCGGAATCCAGTCCGGATTCTTGTTCGATGCCGAGTACTTACGAGCCACTCCAGAGTCAGGTAAAATTCCTTTGGGAATTCCACGTTTCATCCTGATAGAGAAAATCGTTTCAAAAATTCCTAGGGAAATTCCTAGTAAAATTCAATATGGCACCAATAATAGAGTTTCGGAGGAAAGATATATTCACATAAGAAACTCGCGTATTGCATCCTCGTTATTTTATCTTTCTGGCAGAGAGCCTTTATATGGAAACGAATTTTTTTATTTGCTCATAAATCTTTAAATTTACATAATTCAAGAGTGATACATAATTTGGGTTTGTTTGGGTCACAGATTCCTTACGGTCCGACCGGACAGCCATACACTTCCGGTAGCCCGTACGCGCCAGGCCATTACGTCAGCGGAAGTCAATCGGTCACTTCGAGCGGTCCTCTCGGCGAGGCTATCGGCAGTGGCAAAAGACTTCAAGGTCACCCCTTAAAAAGTTTCAGCGTACCAGCGCCGCCGCCGCAATCCGCTCCGTCTACACCCGCCCAACAAAAACACGGCGGTACGAATAACGCACAAAAATGCACTTTTCAAGATTCACTCGAATTGCCCATCCACAAATTCTATGGAAATTCATATTTACAGTACAGGCTTTGGGTTTAATATTAACGTTTGTTTCGCAGGCACCCAAGTTACGGTGAGACCAACGATTTCCGGCAGTCCTTACAAAAAGGTGTCGGGCGCGACGACGAGCCAGTTGACGAAAAATCGTCTCGCATCCGTCTCGAATCCATCTCACACGGCCGAAGAAATTGAACGTTTAAAGGTGCGTCTATTGTACACCTTGCGAATGGATACGAAGCCTATCGTCGAATCTTCAGAAGTTAATAACTTCGGTGATTCCCAATACTGGTGTAATGAGTGAAATCATAAAAGTACGGAAAGGGCGTACGAAGAAAGACTGGAACGTACATTCGTACCTGTGTACACATATTAGGTGTAGTAAAAAGAAATCTATTATTTTCTGGAGTCAAGCAATCATGAACTGAGTAAACTAATCACAAATCACCGTAAAAGTCTGTTAAGTACGAAATCTCATCTTTCTAATGCCATCTATTGGAAAAATCATGGATTTATTTTTACTACACTGAATATATATATATTTATATATAGAATAGTTTCCAAGGTATATTTACTGTTTCAGCCTTCTTATAGCACTGAGGAATTGAATCAAGAAATGGCAAACCTGGAGGGTCTAATGAAAGATCTGAACGCGATAACGGCGTCGGAATTCGAGTGCTAGAAACGGGTTCTTCCAATTAATCGATGAAGCTATGCTGCTGACTAAACTCGTGCGTGCCATGCTTCTTTTGCCTTTTCCCAGAGTACGGGAGAGGCGCGGTGATCAGTGGCAAATTGGAGAAAGAGTAGGGATTGGAAAGTGTTTAGAGAACGAAACGATCGGGCTACAAGCGCACGCATTATTCACGTACATGTATTTTCTCGCTACGCGAGAGTATCGCGACGAGCCTGAAAAAACGACCCACCGCTTTGAGAGACAGACTCGAACCCGTAAACTTGCCAATATTTAGATAGTACACTTAATTAAATGGAAGCCGCAGAAACTGCGGGAACCAGCGGAGAATGGGGTTAGAGAGGATTATAGAAAAAGAAATAGACGATGATTACACGCGATTTCTCGCGACCTCAGAAGCTTCGTGAATTTAGAAACAATTGCGCCGAACTTCCGGTCGAGGAACGTAAACGATGAGACAAATTCGAAACGTGGGATTTCGAAAAAGACGAGCGAATGAGCAAACGACAAATCGTACGTAGCTAAGCTACAACGACTGCCATAGATAATAAGTCAATGAGAATCGAGACGAACTCGTTCGCTCAACGAACAAAAAACGGCCATGGCGAAACGCGCGAAAATAAAGGGCGCGCGAGGTTTGACACTTTCCTATTTTTATATCAGCGTCTGTGTCGACGTCGATTCTGAACGACGTTCGAAAACAAATGAGCACAAAAAGTCACGAAAAAGAATGGAACAAAAGTCGCCCGAGAAACGAAAAAAAAAAAAAAAATCGTGTGCGTTTGTAAAATGCGTTTGTTTGGGCTTGCGCGTAATTACGATTTTTATTTCGCAAGTACTCGACACAACGATAAACGCCACGCAAGAAATAATTCCTTTTTTCGCCATTTTTTTTTTAGTTCAAATCCACGTCTTCTTTTAGCTTAAATGTAATACGATCGCACTCATAATCGCAAGCGGAAACGAGGAGCGAATAGATTCTACAAGGGAATTGAAACTTTTTCTACCGAATTTCGTGGTACGGTCTTGATCGAGGAGGGTCGAGAATTTCACTGATCAATTTTCAAAGATACTGATTTTTCTTCCTACATCTCGATTATTCTTGCTTATCGCATCGTTTAACACGCCAATGAAAGTTCGAATTCAAGATCTTCGCGAGTCGAAGCACATTTCGTTCAAAAATGAAAATACTTGAATCTCGATAATTGAACATCGATTCTTACGAAGAATCACAAATTCAGCTAAAGCTCATCATCAACGAACGATCATGAATTAAAATATAAACATTTTTAACAAGAATCATGACAAATTGTGTACATAAAAAAGACGATCTCATAAAAAAATGAAACGAAATTGATCGAAGCCTCGAAGTTGAACTTTTATTGAACATATCTGTGCGTAAAAGAGAGAAAACCCTCGACCCTTCTTGAACGACCAAACGAACGAATGAAAAGCACGAAAAAAATGTTTTCATCTAGGAAGAGACCGAATAATTGTTGCGTGGGTACGAATAACTGTACGTTTGGAAAATACGGTCGAACGCCACGGCAGTTTCGATTTCTATCGACTCCGACAAGCATAAAACGCGAACGAATATAAACTTCGAATTAAAAACGAAAAATGTACGTGATTCGTTTAACACAAATTTTTCTACGGAATAGAGTTGTCGGAGGGACAATATATCCCAGTGAACACGTATACGTATGAAGAAGAGATTGATCGAACGAGCGAAATATTCATCGGTACAAATGCAAAAGTGCGAGAACACTGAACGATTTTACAAGACATCGTACTTCTGTCTATACTTATTATACCGCGGTGTAAAAGTCAAAAACACTAAGTATTACGATCTCATCGGAAATGATTACCCCCTAAGATTATTCGCCGACAATTTTGTCAATGTTTATAATAATTACGGCTATTTTTTATCGCGCGCGAGAAAGAAGGAAACAGAACGAGTGTACATTGATAGCGAAAGGCTGCTTGAAACGAAACAAAAAAAATAATCAAAGCCATGGAATCGATCGAAGCGCGTCCTTCGTTAATTCATTCCTTCGGTGCATTTTTTTTTGTTTTCTTGTACACATAAACAATCGAATGTATTTATATTTTCGAGTGGTTTTCGTGACAAAAAAAAACGTTTGTAAAAGTATTATTTTCGAAATAACGCGTTTTACGTTAGAGGAACGTGAAGAATGTTTTTTTTTTCGACACGTTTTTTTATTCGCGGTTTTCATCGTCATTCCATACGAAATTTTCTGATCCACATGATACATCACTGATAACGGAAAAACAAGTTGGTTGAAAAAAAGAAACACGAACGGATCACTGCCAATGTTTTTTTTTTCGTCTTTTTTTTAATTCGTAAACGTGTCTCATCGTGAGACATTGCCTTTTTAACGCTATGCGTAAATAAAAAAATCGAAAATTTAGCCTATAAACTATAACTGGCCTACGCGCTGTGGAAGAGACAGGCCTACCGAAATATTTTCGGTATAACAAAAGTATAAATTAATTTAGCCTAACTACGTACTGAATTATTACTATACGCGATATAGACGATATTTATAACAATATTATTATTATTATTATTATTACTATTATACACAATTAATATTATTTATTAATTGTAATCACAGGAAGAAAAAATGTGCGATAGAAAATATCAACTGAACTTGGTGGATCAAAGCGACGCGGCTTTTGCAGGCCGATCGGTTTTTTTGTACGAACTTTTTCAATTTTACACAATAATAATGAAGCATCGCCAATTGGCCGTTGCCCGTCGAAAATTTTTCGAAACGGTCGTAGAAGCAAAAAGGGGAAAAAGAAGAAAAGCAGATAGAACAAAAAGTCGAACTGAACAAATCTGAATAAGATTATACAACGTGCCCCATACAATTATATACTATTAAATAAAAAAACAAAAACACGTGTAAATAAACAAAACGAGGAAGAAGCGACTATATACACCATTTGAGATAATTTTATTATTTATATCATCAACACCCCATTATAAATATTGATATTGTTGATAATATATTTATATATATAGCCAATTACTATAATTAGTAATTGGCTACATATATATAGCCAATTACTTATTAGGACGATATTTGTACGATGTAACATACAAATACGACATAACGCGGCCATCCTCACTCCCAACGACGAAAAATAAAAATGAAAAACACAAAACAATTTTAAAAAACATTCGTAACAAGTGTGTGATAATACTTTGTAAAACTTTTATTACGCGTATAATATTTTTAAAAAATGCTACGATATACTTGTAATCCGTGTATATATATACATATACATTTAAATATATATATATATATATATATATATATGCATATACACTACGAAAACAAAAAAATTGTAATTAGCGATGTGTATATGTATATAGCTAATAAATGCTCTTATGTTCGACACACAATCACACATGGAAATTTGCTCGGACCATTGTTACTTCTTTGAGTCCCGTTTTCGTAATAATAAAATTATTAATAAATTAATAAAATTAATTTTTAATTTATTTAATCAATTACATTACTTAATAAAATAAAATAAAAAGGTCAGGATCTTCTTGAAATAAGTAAGCGACATTGCTTCGTTAAATTTAACTTTATTTCCATTTTCAAAAATCATTTTCTGTACAACTCTCGGAACGACACGCACTTCGAAGATGTTTTTCCTACATCTGCCGCTGAATCTTTTTTTTTTTTGGTTCGTTACTTCTTTTTTTGTTCGTTTTTATTACAATTTTATCGTTTCTTCTTCCTTCGCCCACATTGCCTGCACAAGTAGTAATCTTACAACCGAGAATTGACATGAGATCAAATAGAAACGCGTACGTGAACGCGGCGAACCATTTCCAACCGCGTTTTTATATTTCTGGGGGTATGTATATAACGCATACACACAAAAATACATATACAGGGTGAGTCGCTAGAAATTGGATACTCTAAACGAATCGGAGGAGATTTCTGGTTTTGCTTCCGACTTTTTGTTTTTTTTTTTTTTTCTTTTACTAAAATCGATAATTTTAGATTTATTTCTGAGGTCGCATCGTCAACGACTCACCAAGTATATAATTCCCTTGCTGTCACACATCTCGAATCTCCGGTCTTTTTTCACTGTCGAATTAATCCGATCGATATATATATATATATATATCCGCTTTCGATAAAAACCTCGATGAATGCACATTTCGTTTTTCTTATGTCGTCTTGCAAATAGATATATTCCTATGATCTTTTTTTTTTTTTTTTTTTTTTGAAGAAAACGCTTTACGTGCCAAAAGATGGGTCGATTTTGACCATGTGTGACAACAAAGGCTCATACGAGCGTGAACCGTGTGTAATTACAATACGATTCGCTAAAAATCCCGTGCAACTCCACCGTCGCACGGAACGAATATAATCGATTCTCTACTCTTGATAATTGATTTTTTTTTTAAATCTGATTGCGCCGCGACGATGAGAAAATAAAAGATCTTCGCTCATTTCCGCTATTGTGCTTTCTCTTCCTTCGGCTACGCGCTCGAGTCTTTATGTTTTGTTTTTTTTTTTTTAGTTCAGATTCTTCTTTTTGTTACATTTTTTCTCTTTACGCTTTCACGTTCCCTTACGCTAATAAAATCTCGCGTAATCTCGAGTTTCAACGTTACACCTTTTCGCCCTTTTTTCACTTTTTTTTTTGGCTAACAATGTTTGAAATTGAATAAATTAATTGTCGGGAGTAATGAAGAATTTGTCAAGCCTGCGGGATGGTTTGCGCATTTAGTCGTTTTCTTCAGCGTTGTTTAATTTTCGGTTTTTTTTGTTGTTGGTTTTTTTTTTTTGGTTTTCGCTACGATCTAACGATCATCATCGGTGAGAATGGAATCGAGACACGCTGTAGGAACTGATGACGAGACTGTCAAATTATTTAACGAGTATTCTGTAACGAGGACATTTTTGGAAATGCCGTCGAAGTGCCATCGAGTCATTCAATTTTACATCCTCTTCATCCATTATCCGTTCGCATTTCCGGAATTCAGCCTTACGATGTCCTCGACGATAATCTTTTCGTTTTTTTTTTTAATTTTTTTTTTTTCGCTCTCCAAAAATTCGTTCGTTCTGAACGCACGCTGCGTATTATCGGAACGGAACGAAGCGCGGAGGAAATATAATATTGTTCGAAATGATAACGCAATCTCGCGACGCTTCTCCAATTCTCTTTTACTGATCAATGGAAAAGCGTAAAAGGTTTTAAAAATGAATATATATAAAATTATCATCGATATTATACATTTACATATAAATGTACTTATGTAATATGTATGCGCCTACGTACTATGGCTTTCATCATGCATATGTGTGCGCGTATGTGTATACATGTAAACATATATACACACGCAAACATTACAGCAAAAAAAAAACTCGTATCGGAGTAAAACCAAATAAAATGACATTTCTTCGCAACGGAAATCGCACGTTTTCGTCGTCAGCTTACGAATCGATCGAAACGCTTTTATTCGTGCGATTCCCAATAAAATTATTGATATTCATTAAAATTCCGTTGATCTGTTCATCCTCACTACGTTTTTCAATTTTTTTGTTGCCATCGATTCCCCTCTTTCGTCGCTTCAATTCACGCTCTATTTTTCAATCGAAAGCTTACACCACAAAGTGTGCTTTGCCTCTTCCCCTAACCTCCATCAATTTTTATTGCCGGATATTTTTCTCTCCCTCTGTGAACCTAGGAATTATGATATGTCGTGTAAATTAACAGCTAGATCGGTGATGTTTTTTTTTTTTGATACGTAATATCAGATATGGATATAATACCGCTGATTTTTTTGGTTCTCCGGTCGCGAAAAAAAACTATTATTCGACCAAGCCTCGAGGGTTTCACCGATCAATGTTGAAACATTGTAATTTTGTTTGAACGCGGATACGTCTGGTCCAAGATTAATTTTGAGGTTTCGATATAAGTTTGACTGTACCATTTTTCGAAAGAAGATATGTATTAAATCAGTGTTCAGTGGGATCGTTGAAAATCGAGTTCAAAAGAATTCGACATTTTTTGTGAAAAGTTGTGCTCAACTTTCGCAATTCGAATGATTTTCGTGATTTTTGTTTCATGGTTCAAGCGTCGAAATAGACTTTTTGTTTCATCGATGTGCGATGAGAAAGGCAATTGTTAAAAAGAAATGTACGCTTTAATATTCATTGGTGGAACGTTCGAATCCCCGTCAAACGCGCGATGTGTTGCCAATTCGATTAATTACATTTAGCTGCCCATAACGACGTTGAATTTCTCATGTAACTAGTTTAGCATTAATTATATAACAAATTAATTTACTTAACGCTCTATGATAATGGAAAATATTCGCATAATCGGGTCTCTCTCTCTCTCTCTCTCTCTATCTATTTTTCTGCATCGTTCAAGTCCAGCCATTCATCGAATATAATTTCCCCAATCGATAAAACATCAAGAACAATTATTGCCACCAGAATTTCATGGCTGATACGAGGGTTCAACGATTCGATCAATTTTCCAACCAATCCATGCACACTTTTATCGATTTTCTATCAAGATTAAAAACACTCTTAGAAAAACCCTGCTGAGAACATAACTGTAATCCCTCCGAGATGAGCAAACCCAAACCAATGGAAGGTTCGTTTACTGCGACAATAATCAGCTGAGGAACGCAAGAAAACGAAATAGCAAAACGTGTATTCAAGCATTCACGAAAAAGCAGGTATTTCGTCATTTTTTTTTCAAATATTCGTCAATCATATAAGTGTCAAAACGTTGAATGTTTTTGTCAATAATTCGGACAATTCACAATTGAGAAACGAGGATCAGTTTGAAAACCGTGTGCGCGACGCAAAGCGGTGTTGAAGCCAGCGTAAAATCCGGCGAGATACGAAATAGTACTCAATACGTTTTTTTGTTTTCTTCTTTTTCTTCATTCTTAAGATACTAGAGCGCGAATTTCTGTAATATATATGTCTAGCTAGATTATAAGAAATTGCCGGGGGAGGGAAGAGGCTTTCGAGCCTGATTGCCCCGTTTGATCGAGGAACGAACGTTCGGCGAACTATTCGTGATCGTGTCTGTTTTACTCGCGGGAAAGTGTCATTTTCGCGATGCTCGCATCAAGGCTGATACTTGATGAAGCGTCGCCTAGCGATATGCCAATTTCGCAATCACGCGTCGTCACCGCGACACTAGAGTATCTATAAACTTCAAGGAACTATGTACTCGAGATAGGGCGATTAAAAATAACTAAAATTTTTGTGCTCGGAATGCAACGAAAATTCATTTTTCTTTGCCAAATTGTTTATAATCCAGATTCGGATAATCGATTGAACCTCTTTTTAGGATCTTCATTTGAGATCTAAAACATGATTTCGCTGAAAAACAACAAACTTTCTAATAAAAATAAAAGATTTTTTTGGAAAACAAAAAAGATATTTTCTTTGCATTTCACCGATGCGTGAATTTCAACCTCATGATTCGCGAATTAAAAAAAAAAAAAGAAGCTTCTCTTCCTCTTCTCTTTTTCAATTATTTCGTCTACAAAGTTGCCCGCTTCCCGTTGAGCCTCGCCGCGATCCTTTGCGACGAAATTATTTGAGTTCTCGAAAAACTGACGTTTCGAAGGGAGCGAGGGAGCAACTTCATTCGTGAATAGCTAATACTACATCTAAAATTCGTGTGATCAGACACAGCTCGCGTGATATATTTCTCGGCTCGGGATCAGGAACGCCGAGGAAATCGTTTCACGAATCACTCTAAAATACGAATCTACAATAGGGCAAATTTAAACAGCCACTCTAAGGTCCATTTAACAGCTAAATTCAGGGATGATTTGGCCACCTCGTCTACCGGATACGTAAATATACGTGTGTGTGTGTGTGACTCTGTATACGTGCCTACGTTCCTATTCCTTCTTCCCTTATTTTCACTTTCAAAAGACTAAGGTGACTTGCAAAAGTCAGCTGAAAAAACACTGGCAACTCGAATCATCACTCGTTCACAGTAGAGTAGCGTAATATTCAAAAATTGACGACCCAAATAACTCCGTCGTTACCAGCAATGTCACCAGTACAATGTACGCGTAGATTATACGGAATTGCAATTCTTATTTACCAGTGATCTCGCCGTTACTTTTCGCGGTCGACAAATTTGGAATTCACGCTGGACTACCTTGCTTATCATTGAACACGATGAACGTGACATTTTTTTTCATTTACAGGAGCTCAAATCGATTTAAAACTAACTTTATTAAAATTAGCTCGGCCGAGCTTCAGTCACTTTCGCTACACAACCTGTGCGTTTTTTTTTCACAACATGCCTGAGCGTAATATTTTGTTATTAATTATGTTTTTTTTTTGTTCGTTTTTGAAACACGAGTGGAGCAGCTTCGATCGAAGCGTGCGCGAAGGATAGAGAAAGGAAAAAACAAGTTTTCGATCTTGTGCAAGCCAGGAAAAGGGCGTCTACCTACAGGGGCGCTATAGAGATTGCTATTTTTTGGGAAAGCCGAACCGATACGTGGAAAACGTGAATTTCACTGACCTTCGCCTCCCCCTCTCACTTCTTCCTGTCTAGAGTCAAATCGTCCCTCCTCGTGTTTGCATCGATTTTAACGACGCGAAATCACCATAGGTGAGTTGAGCGGAAAGTCGCGATCCGCGCCGTCGCTTTGCGACGCCTAGACTCGTAAATTTTGTAATTTCTTTTGGGCCGTGCAATTTTCATAAGCCCCGAAGATGAGAGGGGAATACTCGTTTCGAAAGATACCCAACAATACTCCCGAAGTTGCGGGTTGACGCAAGGACCGCTCGCTTTCACTTGTTTCACCCAATTTTACCCTGACTGTAACTCGTAAACCTTTTTTTTTCCGTTTTCACTTTTACGCCTTCAGGCAGATCGGGGAAAAAATCGTTCCTACGAAAACCGCGCGTCGATCTCTTTCTCTTAATCACTTTGCCAATCACTGCGGCGGGATTTCGCAGCGATGACTCACCCAAGAGTTTCTGACGTCCCAACGACAATTCTCCGACGTAATTCCGTGAGGACGGTTCTCAAATCACGATTTGTTTCTTTCCCACGCAGATTAAAACCGTTCGGAACGTTTGGTTGAGTCGAGGGAGCGCCAAAAGATTTACAAGAAGACCGTGTGCGTGTGAGGCAATTTGAGACTCGCTATGCTCGCGATGAAGAGAGCCGAGGCTGTCAAAAGTGCCGGAGCGATCAGCGGAGCCCCCACGAGTGTCTGATACGTCGCTGTACCGATCAAACCGGACAAGCGAATACTGGCGGCCATCAGACCAAAGCCGGTACACCTAAAAATCGAAGACATCGTTACGAACATTAATCGCGATAAACCGGAAGTTGCGAGCCAAGACTTTACGAGGTCACGAGGCAAAACTCACCTCAAGTGCGTCGGGAAGCTCTCAATGGTGACGAGTGTCAGGGCGGTCCATGCAATCGCGAAGTTCGCGACGAAACCACCCTCGAAGCCCAACACCGCTCTGCTGTTGACGCCTACCAACATCAGACAGAGAGCCGCCACGGAGGACAAGAAGAGCGACAAACCTGCAAATTCGAGATACACGATATTCGCGGACTCGTATTGGCTCTCATAGCATCATGAACGAAACGATATTTCCCGCGTTGCATAAAATCGAAAAGAGGAAGCTCCGCTTTTCGGAATGATTTTCTTTTAAAAAGCCATTGAAAGTTTTTTAATGAATACTTAGACACTTTTCTGAAAACTTTGAAATGCATTTCGAAACAAAAGTTGTTTCTTTCTTTTCGCGTCGGCTTACCGATCATTTTTGGCCGCTGGAGAACAGTGAGCGCTGCACCGGCGAGTACGGCCGCGGGTACGAACGCTAGTTGGGCCACCAAATGACCGTGCAACGCTTCCTCGATGTAAATATTGTAATCGAGATCGAGTGTGGGACACGGACCGCTCAGGCTCAATTCGGTGTTGTTCTCGAGCTTGCATCTCGTGAATACTTGGGCGGAGAGGTCGGTGTCGACAAATCTATGAACATTGAACGAGCATCGTTACCACGACGTAAACGGTCGAATCACACGATAAATTTGCGAAATACCTGAAATACGATTTATCGATATTGGTGTATCGATATGCTTTAAGAGAAATTTTTTTTTAACTAGATTAAGATCAAAGATTCGTCGCGGCTTACTTCGAGTCGAAGATCACGCAATCCGTGAAATGAGTCTTGCTGGACCTTATGCTAGTGAAGTCTACGGATTGGAAGGTACAGTTGTCAAAATTCACGTGGCTGAATACCATCTTGGTGAATCTGTAAAATCACGAAATTGTTCGTTACTGAACGAACACATATTTTCATTCATTGCTGCGATTATGCGACTGTGCCGTGTACAAACTCACTTGCAATTTATGAATCTCGAATCTCTGTACCGGCGATTCTCGAGTGAAACGGTAAAGGTGTGATCCTTGTGTTCCTCGTTAAACAGATGTTCCGTTTGCGCCTCGTATTCGGTTGCACGTATGAGTTTCAGATACTCCGGACACCATACCATCAATCCATAGATTCTGAGTATCGACATTGTGAAAATGACAAATGGATGTGACGAGGTTTGTTCTCGAGAAATATTGTTAAATTAAGTTTAGATCAAGTTGCTTACCCGAACGCCACGGCTGACCAGATGATCAGAAGTACCACCGTCACTCGAAGATAAGGCATTGAAAACAACTCGAGAAACGAATTCCAGAACTGGAAGGGAAGAATGTTATAGGTTGTGAGCGCGACACGCCAGAGAGACTTATAAGAAGTTTGGACGAAGCGGAGAATTTAAGTTACCATTTCAATGGAGTACATTATGTCAGCCAACACGCTACTATGATTAGCTGGAGACGGTGGAGCCAGGCCTCTCGGTCTTTTGTTGGGCAATTCGAGTTCGGAGAGTTGATACTGCGCTCCTGCGACGCCCTTTCGCGCATTGTTTCTCTTGTATATCCTCTACGAAAAACAGTAGATTAACGATTTTCCCAATTGTTCCTTTCAGTAGGTACTCTATTTGCGATGGGACACGAAAGGTCTTCAAAACCCAGGTACAAACCTGATAGACCATCATGGCCTCGACGTCGTGACCTGCCTCAACCAGGTACCTTGGACTTTCGGGCAGGAATATAAGGCCGACCGTTGCACAGAGAGCGGGCAAGCAGCAGAGCAACAAAAATCTGTGCCACGCGCTGAAGTGTTCCTTGTTCTCGAGCACGACCATTTCACCAGTGGTAGGAACAACCGCCCAAGCTAGGAGAGCGGCGTAAACGCCCCCCAGAGCGCCGGCACCCACCAAAATTCCTGTCCATCTACCTCGACTCCCGCATGGACAACATTCCGCCAAATATGGAAAAGCGAGCGGTAGCGTTCCGCCCACCCTGCAAAAGGAATAATCCAGTCATCCCAATGCTCAAAAGTCAAGATTTTCTATCACCCTTGCCTCCCAAATATTTACCCGATCGCTGAGCAAAATCTAGCAGTCATAAAAGTGCCGTACGTTGGCATGAAAGTGGCAACTCCGCTGAAGAGCGCGTGAACCGACATGGCGGACAGCAAAGCTCTGCGCCTTCCCAACCTGTCGCCCAAACCTCCCCAACCTAAACCTCCGATTGCCAGACCCATCAGCGTTATGTTGCCCAGCCATCCCTTCTCGCTGTCTTCTATGCAGAGCTCAACCTCCGCGCTCGGCAATATGTACGGCACTACAAAAATCTCTACGGTATCTGCAGCCAAGCTAAGCCCTGCACATAACGCAGCCAACAGCTGGAAGTAACCGACTCCTGCCTGCAAAACCAAAAGTATACTTGGTCTAAGAATTTTCTTATCAATTCGCATAGAAATTAACAATTTACAGAGTTATTAAGGATTTTATAATATCGACTCCTTTTCTTCAGATGTAGCTATATAAAGTGAAAGAACATTTTTACTCAATTTAAAAGTCCACGAGAAAGTTAGTTTATCAATATTAAGACGTTTTTTTTTATGATAATATAGCGTAAATTACAGAAACGGATATTGGATTAGACATCTTTAGAACTAAGATCAGTGTCCGTCGACACTCATCAGTAAAACGGTCAACCCTCTATCAAAACACGCTCAGTAGGAGAAAGTTCGTACAAAACATGCGATAAAGAGGAGTATTTATTTTCTTTACTGACGGAGCATTCATTTTTATTCGTAATCTTTGCAACTCGATATTTTTCGATATATGAGAAAAAGAGAGAATAAACGATCGCTACGTATGCCCTAAGGACCAAAACACGAGTTTAACCTAAAAATAGTAGCATAACGGAACTGTCAAAAATGTTTACAGGAAAGTCTTTGAGATAGCCAGGCAATTCCCGCGGCGTGTGCTTCAGCTTGACGATCGAATTGTCCAGTACTTCGTCCATTGTAAAAGGAATACCAATTAAATTACTGCGTATAAAAAAAACGTCACGCGAAAATAGACTTCTCGAAATAAAACATTTGGGGTAGAAAAAATGAAAACCAGTCCGACTTGAACACAAAGGAGCTGCGCGTCCGCCGGGACGCGTCTTTTTGGTTATGTTTCTTTCGATGACGCAATTTGCTTAGCAACCAATAGCAAGGGGCTGCAATTTAAAAAACGGGGATACAGGAGTGACTCCAGAGACGACATTGAATGGAATCAGGGGGGATGACACATCGCACTTATCCCATGCGTTACAATGAAACGCATTTCGTCGGCATTTTTTAATTTTACCTCTCCTGTCCCCGTGGCGCTAGTTATTTCGTGAGAAGATTTTTTATCGTCTATCCGCGAAGCTCCCAATTAGATGTTTTATGATAATGTTATACAAAATCATTGCAGTGGTGATACGCCTGCAGCGCAATGTCTACACATACATATATTCATCAGAATTTTTTGAGTGAGAAGTTGCTTCATATTTAAGTGCTAACTTAATCCCGCAAATATATGAAGTACGTGTGGGAAACAATTATCATTACTATCGAGTAAGTTTTAAAAAATGTTCTAATTCTCGTTACACGTGTATGCCTATTACATCCACTAATTGTTGGCATAATCATTCATGTTGTATAAAAGTAATTAAGTATATAGATAGTTTTGTCAGATATTATCGGTATATATTTAATATGCGCGCGCATATTACTCACAACACACCTACCGCTACGTGTAGAGCACTAGAAGCTCCGGACATTTAGCATAGAGAAAATACTGAATCGTGTCACCTATCTATACGAGATCGACGAATCTTGGAAGATTTGTGATAGGATTTTCCGAGTGTCAAAGCGAAGAGTTTGGATCGCGAAAAGTTTTAGTGAATTTTCCAGTTTTTCTCGTTCGGAAACGTGCTAACGCGAATTCATTGAGCGGTGAATGTAACCTCACTTATATTTCGTGTTTCGTTTTTCATCGAACCACGAAGCAACGGGAGTTTCGTCTCGTTTGTTTCTCCGTTTTGTACCTGTTTGATAGCATCTTCGTGAAATTGAGCGAGAAGCGTCGTATCGGCTGTCGAATCGATGAGATCGTGCTCAGCCGAGTCAGCCGATGCGGTGCCCACGCCGGCCGTAGCCGCGGCCTCGGCCGGCTGACTTGTCATTTCCTCGGTATAGTGGGCGCCTCTAGTGAGACCGGTTGAGCGCTCTCCTGTACCGGGGTTCGGCATACCTCCGGGAGTCGTTAGCGAACCGCTTCCGCTGCCTACCAGCCACTGGCTTTCCTCCTCCGACGGGGGCATCACTGCCACCAACCATCTGCAAATTCACAAAATTCCTCGCCAATTCACAATTTTTTCGCACCTCGCAATTCGTTTCATTTTATTCTCGCACAAACTTCGAGGGAACGTCAAAAAACACATTCGACGGTGTATCGATGCCAATTCGCGAGAAACCCATTCGCAGGAATCTATTTTTGAATCGAATACGAATTTAATTACCGATGACAATAGGATTCGTTTTAATTGAATAAAGGTGATCAGTCCACGATACAATGAGAACGTAAAAGGACAAAAAAACGTTTGTCCGTGAATGCGAAAGAAATACAACGGCGTGTCACCAAACTAAAATATTAGGTGTAGTAAAAAGAGATCCATTATTTTCTACAGTCAACCAATCACAAAACTGCCGCAAAAGTTTGTTCGGGTTTCCATACGAAAGCTCTATCGTTATCTTTAAAATACTTTTATCATTCATTCCAGATGAGCTGTTGTCAGAATGAAATTGCCAGAACCGCCAACACCTATGAGCCATGCAACATCGTGTAATAATAACTTCCACCGTTTATCAATACTTGTCAATAAAAAATTAACTCGAACGTGGCAAGTCCATGTATTATTAGTGTGTAAAATCTAAGCCACATCCCATTACGCTCGTCAGAAAAAAATATATTGAAAATTATAATAGCATAAACGTGTTTGTGCACATCAGCCAACAAGTTTATCGTCAAAGCCCTCGACCCTCGCCGAGTTTACTGCAAAGCCCTGTCTCGAAAACAATGATGCTACTTGAACGTCGCAACGTTGAGAGGTTAGGTCACGCTAGAAATATAGAAAAGTCATTACCTGTTTTCTTATTTTCACCTCCCAAGTATCCAACAAAAAAAATCTCAGTTAAATTTAATTGATACGTTCCGATAACCTCATGATATCAATAATTTTCCAAACACCCAATGTACATTGAGTTTTCCGTTGATGGATGATTTATTCATCGTTAAAACAAATATGTAATATTTAGAAAACGAATAATCTAGTTTTTACCAAAAAAAAACTAGACGTTATTTGTTTTCGATTTTTTTCCATTTCGATGTTGGTTTCAATTTTGTCTACCCTGTTAATCTGAAGATCAGCAGGGAGCTTAACTGCTTATTCCTTTTTTAATTTCGTTCCCGAATACTCTCGATTTTCGGGAGGTCGCGATAGGCCAACCTCCTAAGGAAAAGTAAATCATTAACCCCTGCATAATTCGTTGAATGAATGCAACGGTGCTTGTGCATCAAGCGTAACGGCAGAACCACCAAGACGCGTAAGCGGCTCAAGTATCCGCTAATTCATCGATCCGCCCGTTTGCGATGAACAAAGAAAAGTGTTCGAACCTCGTCCGACGTAGAGCCTGATAAGAGCGCGACGCGATATCCAACCAGTGCTCTCTCAAAATTACAAAGGTACCCTTAGAAACGGTATTTCTCCGCTCCCTTCTTTAAATCGATGACCAGCCTCGCCTATTCATTATTTCGATTCCATTGTTGTTATTTTTTGTTTCGTTTTCCTTCGTTGCAGCTACTTGTCGTTTGTCGGCAGATATCGAGCGTCGATAATACATTCCTTTCGTATGACTCGTCGTCGCCAACGTCAACGCGGGAAAAAAAAATAAATATTGTGTAGACGATAAGAATCTTTCGACGTGCGAAAAGATAGAGCGGACTCGAAATTTACAACGCGTCACGCTGAACTGCTCGTTATTCACGGAGGGGTACTTTCGTCGTAAATCACGGCCACGAACGATATTTTATTCAGTATTATTCGAGGTTACGTATTCGAGGTTATGTCGCATTTGAAAATCAATGTTTACGCATATGGAAATTCAACCGAAAATGAGTCCTGCGAATCGGATCCGGTACAGCCAATGATAGCGAACGATTGAGGAGCGAATGTGCGCGGACTATGTTTGTACAGTGAGCATATTCAACAGTTCACATTCAACGAAAAGAAACTTACTCCTTGAGGGTTTCGAGAACGATCATGTTTTTTTATTTCGTTTCCGTAACGTTAGAAACTTTCGGCGCGTCCGTTCGCTTACGAAAAGGCGGGAATTCCCATAACGTCTCGCGACGCACTTCACTTCGTTGGCGCGCTGCGCGTGGCGCACGAATGTATTAAACGAAGACGCACCCTTGCCTTCGACACGAGTTCGACCGGGATCCTCGTATTTTTCGAGCCACGGATTTCGCGATGAAACTTTTCGAAAAGCGTTACGAAGAGGAACGAAGTTACGGAATATAGGAGAGTAGAAGAGCTTGGTGAACTTCGCGAAAGTGATGATAAACGAGACGTCCGCAAGACTCGCGGTAACACGCGAGCGTGCAGTGATGTTTCCTCGTCGCGAGTTAGACATTCGTCGGAATTTCGTATGTATATAGGTGGTGTGTTGTTCGCTCGTGGGCTCCCGCAAATATTGAACGAATATGCCGCACAACCGCGATAAAGTCGAGTTTCGAGCCGATCGTCCGATTCACGAAACGTATAGCCTCGTGTACCCGAGTTGCGTGTTCTATACGGCCCGGGTCTGGTTTTACAGTACAAGGAATATGGTCGACAGTCTTTAGCGCGCGACGTCACACAGATGCACCTTTGTCGTGGGTGTACGGGTCTATATCCATCGATTGCGGACGTACGCAGGTACGTGTGAATATTTCAACGCCGTTAATCATTCGATAAAAGTGCAGGTATAATTGGATATGATATACTCCGTTTGACGAAAGCGTGGACAGCTGCTTTTTTTTCGGGAAACCGCTCGTGGGTAGATTCGAGCACGAGCGAGTAGCGGAAACCTTTCTACCGATCAGTTGTCGTCCGACCGTAGTTCTGGACGAACGTTTGTTGTCCGAAAAACACGGTGGGGAAAAACTTGAGTGAAAGAAAATCCGTAGCGCAATCGGGACGTTATTTTATCAACGTTTCTTTTTCGTCACATTCTTTTATCGTACGTAGCCCCGTAATCTAGCCAAAAACAAAGTATACGTGCATCACGGAAGACATAACCTCTTTACTCGCCGAAAGCTAAAATTCAGTAGATTTCAACATGAATGTCTGAAAATAATAATAATAGTATTGGATTTCATGAACCAACACGAAGAGGAAGATTATGGTACAGCAGTTGCAATAAAAAAATACCGGCTATTTACTCATCACATTAACATATCTTCCGATGTAGCAATTTCGACAGATTTCACATATTGTATAAAAGTATCATTATATTCCTATATCGTTAACATCGAGTAAACATTTCAGGCCCTGACCATATTGTGGCGCATGTTGGTTGGCTGTGGTCAATCAATGATAATAATAATAATGACCAGTTCAAGAGCGATAGTCGTCCAAACCGCGCGATAATATAGTTGGGACTGATCAAAGTTGGGTCGTCGGTATCAACCAAATTGAAACATAACTTAAAACCTATGAATTATGAGTTCGTCAATTATCGTTTTGGACGTTTAGCAATTTGAAGGTAACTTCTCGACAGGTGTCCGTTCAACCAACTTTTGGACAAGTTTTTAAACGTTGCCAGTTGGATGAAAAAAAAAGACGCGCACGCATGCGCATTACGATTTTCCACGAATTGTGGCACTTACACACGCAAAAACAACGAATTTTTCGTAGATGACAAAAGAACCGTGACGAACTGCACTCTTTTGTCATGTTTACCAAGCAAAACCCACCTGTTTTAAGATCGCATTCGATAAATTGTGCACATTCGTAACGGACATACGATTGGTTTCGGAAGACAGCAGCGCCGCCGCTGTCATAGTTTTGGGGCCGGGTTTCCAAGTTTGGACGCCATCTTTCTAGTTCACGCGATTGCGAGAATCGAACCGCGAGCTACTCTACGGTAACAATTGTATCGAGCTCGGGATGCATAATTCGTGTACAATGGAAGGGTACCGCATTATTTGCACTTGCGCCACTCGTTCGGTTGCATAAAAACGAGGGGAAAAAAAAATCGAATAAACTTAGTTCGCGATGGTTGCGTGCAGCAAAGCGTTTGAACATTTCGCGTTTACATGTGCAGTGTTCGTGGCCTTGGTAGGGGTCGCGTCAGGCGATGTCCTCGAAAGCGATGAAAGTCGTCGCACGTATCCCTCGATCGGGGTGTCAATGTCACGCAATCGGTAAAACAGATCGCTCTTTATTTTCCTTGAGACTTTTCTAACCACGGATGTGGGGCACGGGGAAGGGAACTTTTGATCATATCACGCTACGGCCTTCGCGTCATCGGTTTTTGGTACTTCCGGTTTAATGTCACTGCGTCGTAACAACTGACGCGAATGAATTCACGTTAGAGCGATTTTGTAACCAGTGATTACCAATTACAAAAATGTAACTTTTGTGAGGGTTTTCCGAGGGAGGAAGTCGAACCAGCTACTACGAGTTTCACAAAGAGAGATCGAAGTCCAATTTTACGATGAATTTCTTCACAAACCCACCTTATTCGTAATAATAACGAATTCTACTGCACATTTTCTTTTTTCTTTACCTTATGAAAATTTTCGAAATACTCAGCTCGATTATTCGGTAAAATGATGATTTCTCTCTACTAACCTGGTTGTTTTGTTTCCGTTCGGCCGAGATCACCGTCTTAAGAACAACGATTTCCGTTTCCGGAAATCGCAACCCAATCGTTTTCCCACCGAAACCGAGTTTTTTCTCCCCCCCTCCCCCCACCCCCTGTTTTATAACCGCCACTCGCGTCACATGACGGATCGTTGATAAGACGAGATTCCCGGCTCGGTCGATAAGCGCGTGCGATCACTCGCGACAACGATATATCTCTCTCTCGAAAAAAAAGATTGAAAAAAAGCTAATGAAATCTGGGCGATGCACGTTCGTCAATTAACACGTATCCGCACTAGCGCGCTGACCGATCTGAATATTAAAACGATGAGCGATACGCGATCCAACAAATTATCACGTCGAGTTATTATCATTTACATTCGTCGTATTGTCATACACGCACTTTTTTTAACGAGAGGAAGAACATTTTGCTCAATCGTTTTGCTTCGAGGCAATTTCAACACTTCCGGAGACCGAATTTCGTCTCGAAACGTATACATAAATGTACACATTTCCAACACCGTGCACTGTTCAGCGAGGGATCTAATTGAACGGAAAGATAGTCTGGTCGCGTATTTTCAAGTTCGTTTTCCTTCCGACCGACCCTAACGCCACGAAAACTTTCATTGATCGCAATTTCCCCATGATTACTTCCGGTGTTGTTCAGTCTTTCGCGGGAAGGACCGAACGAGAAATTTCACTGACGCTTTATCACCGGGAGGAATCTTCTATCTTTCGGCTCCCGCCGTTGTATCGAGATGACATTTTTCACGGTCCGTGGTACACGCGAGGGGAAACATCGTGTATCGATTCTGCAAAACGCTGGGCTTTTACTATCCCGCAGTCGCACGTCGACCCTGCCGAGTATATACGCGCGCGATCTCCACCAACCCTCCAACCCCTCTCCTCGCTTCTCCACTTTCCTCCTATATTCCGTGTCCACCCTACGTTCGTGAGAACGCACACACACTCGCGCACGTGGCGTTAGGTGGCGCAGTCTCACCAGCGCAGAACTCGCGATTGTTTCCCATCCGTTAGTATATTTCTCGTTTTCGCTATATGTCGAATATCGTACTTTTTGACGGGGTTTATATATGTATACAGGGTGTCCCACGTAAAATTGTCATCCGTGAAATGAGGGGTTGACGGTGAAATTCTCAGTCGATTTACATAAGCATGTATGATTTCCAGATCAACCCCGGAATTATTATTAATTTTTTACGGCGGCCAATCGGACGCGCCCGTTGAGCGGGCTGGCGGACTAGTGTCCCCACCATGCGGACACTCCCGCACGTCGGTGTGACCGCTTGCACACGGTAGTGGGTGCTTCGCTGTACGCGCTTTCGTCGTATGGCGCGACGGAGAAGGCACTATCGGTGGGTGCACCCGAATTTAGTAGCAGTATTTCAGCGATTTAAAATTACTAATAATTCAGGGGTTGATCTAGGAACCATACATGCTTATATCAGTCGACTTAAATTTTGACGCCTAATCCTCCATTTCATGGATGACGTTACGTCGTGGGACACCCTGTATAAGTCTCGACGAACAAGTATATTGATTTATTTATACAAATTTGAAAATCCTTAAGAATTGTGGAATACGAATGATTTGTAGGATATCTCGGGATGAAAAAGTATATCGCGAGTTTGGTCGAGGTCGAGAGGAGAATGAAGCTATACATTAATGGATATCTGTACGATAGTTGTGTCGGAATAAAAAACGTTTGTTACTTTTGTCAATAAAAAGTATTTTTTTTTTTTATTGTTGTACCACCCCGTACACCCTTTCGGGTTTTTACGGCTTCCCACCTCGTTTTTCCTCCTGTTCCTTCCCCACCTTGATTCC
>JAPYZJ010003553.1:19833-32015 GCA_030522765.1 Ophioninae sp. B BG-2022a | reverse complement strand
ATTCAATTATTTTGCAAATAAAATTCAATTATTTTGCAAATAAAATTCAATTATTTTGCAAATAAAATTCAATTATTTTGCAAATAAAATTCAATTATTGTGCAAATAAAATTCACTTATTGTGCAACTGAAACTGTTTTTTCTTCCAAAAAAGTACATTATTGTTTTCGCAGTAAAAATGGAATTTCCATCGGGAATGAACTTTTTTAAAAATTTTATCGAATAAATTGCTGCTCCGAAAGATGGCGTTTAGTCTCGTCTTCCGGTGGTAGAATCAGGAATCGAGAGAGCGTACTTTAGGACGTCACTCATTTGAGGACATTAATTTCCATCCGGGGATACGTAGAACGCGTTCGAATCCTCCATTGAACGTTCGCAGCTGAGAGATGATGATTGGTGAAAGTTACCTTTTGTTCGACACTTTTGTCCGCAGGTAACCTCCGTTCATAGCTAACGTTCACTCGGACTCCCCTTCGAATTATTCGCGAGTAATTTTTTTTTCCATTTTTTTTTTTTTTCATTTTTTCTTCTCTTTTTCTTTTACACGCGGATAAACGTCTCGTAAAGTAGTCGAACGGACGGTTAAGCGATGTTGAAAAAAGAAATAGGTCGGCTGATCGCTCCTCGTCTTAATCGCTTTTTTTTTTCCTCTCCTCTTTTCTTCAGCTTTGAAGCCAATGTGGCGCAAGTAATCAGGTCCCATTGATTTTTACTTTTTTTTCATTCGTCAACAATGAAATTGTTATTAATTATTGGAAATTAATAATTATTTTTATCAATTATTATTAATTTATTTTTTATTCTTTACGAACGATATTCTTATAAATTATAAATTATCATGCATTTGTTTTTTTTTTTCTATTCATAACAAACGAAATTATAAAAAAAGTATGAGTATAAATTGTTATAAATAATTAAGTATTATAAATTTTTTATTCACTAGTTATAAATATAAATAACTGTGATTGATTAACTTTTCATTTATTATAAACGAAACTATTATAAATCATAACAATTATTTATAAATTTTTATCATAATCAATTTTTTATAAAACAAAAAAAAAAATTTTCATTAAAAAAAAAAAAGAGAAAAAATCGTTTCTACTGACCAATGAAAATTTTCGAAATTTGACATTACCCGAAAATCGGAAATGGATTCGAGCGGGCTAATTTCATGCTGTCATCGCGCATGCGCATTGCAAATGACAATTTTATATAATTATCAGTGAAATTCGAAAGTCACGATGAAATTCAAAATAAAAATCGTTCTCGTTTTGACACACGCCACTTTCTCCACCACGTATTGTGCGAATATCGACAAACGATTTTTTTCCCCGTGATCGTCGAAGCGTCAAAGTACTTTAATGATACGTAGTCAGCTTCCAGTTGATACTCACCGCGCTGTGTTTAATTCCGGATCATTAACATTAACTACCATCCGTGTTCCTATTTCTTTGTTTTTTCTTCTTTTTTTTTTTTTTTTTTTTACGGTTTTGGTCTACGTCTTCACACAATGGATTCCATGCTCGGTTAATTCAAATTAACCGAGCATAGAAATTAGTATCGAATAATAAATCTAGCGGAATAATCGCCGCGGTGGAATAAAGACTCAATTATAATGGAATATTAATCACGAATAATGTACTCGAACTGTTCTGTGGGTTTCATAATAACAACAATAACGATACTTAATTATAATTAATAATATTAATTATTGTTTATTATTAATAATATTATAAATTTATTATAGTATAAATTTATTAATAATATTAATTATTATATAATATTAATTATTATTAATAATAATAATAACGAATATCTGATTGTTAATTGTTATAGTGGTAATTTGGGTTTTTTAAAATTATTTAAAAAATTTTTTTACAAATCTATTTGATTGAAAAAATTATTTTATTTTATTTCGATTTTTAAAATTATTTAAAAAATTTTTTTACAAATCTATTTGATTAAAAGAATTCTTTTATTTTATTTCGTTTGTTTGGTTTTTTTTTTCAGTTTTCTGAATGTGTTTGGGCTTCATCGGGTTTATTCGTTTTTTTCGGCATTTTTTTTAGTGAGTTTGGGCTTGTTTGGGTTTGTTCGGGTTTATTGGTTTTGTTTGGTTTTTTTCGACGTTTTTTCAGTGAGTTTGGGCTTGTTTGGGTTTGTTCGGGTTTATTGGTTTCGTTTGGTTTTTCCAGCATTTTTTGAGCGAGTTTGGGTTTGTTTGGGTTTATTGGTTTTGTTTGGGTTTGGGTTTGGTTTTTCCAGCATTTTTCGAGTGAGTTTGGGTTTGTTTGGGTTTATTGGTTTTGTTCGGTTTTTTCCACCATTTTTGAGCGAGTTTGGGTTTGTTTGGGTTTCTTGTTTGTCTCTGATTTTGTTTGGGTTTGTTTGGGTCAATCGACGATTATTTGGACGTTAATAAATTCGCACGTAAACGGTATTTCGTTATCGTCGTTTTCCATCGTTTGACGACCGTTTCGTGATTTTGTAGGGAAAGGAAAATAAATAAACGAAGAACTCACGATTTTATGGGGTTACACCTGTGGCGTTTTCGCGACCGTACGTGCCGCAACGCTATTCGATACGCATGACTCCAAAGAAAGGCAAAAAAAAAAAAAACAAAAAAAGTAGAACGAAAGGAACGTCCATTCACATGCAAGTGCGACAATTGTGGCGTAGAAAAAAAGAAAGAACGAATAAATAACAAAAAGTAATTATGGGAGAGCGTGTCCGACCGTGGCAGGCGCGAAAATTTATAAGCTACGTGGATAACCGAATATACAGACTTGCCAGTCATTCCTGTAATTAGCTTTTCTTTTTTTATTATTTTTTTCGGGTTATTGAGTTCAATTTCGAAAACTTGGATTGGAAATTTCGAAGAATTATCGAAAAATGGATTTATTTATTTTGTTTGGGTTTGTTTGGGTTAGAAACTTCGAAGAATTATCGAAAAATGTATTTATTCCTCTTGTTTGGGTTCGTTTGTTCGTTTGGGTTAAAAGCTTCGAAAAACGTATTTATTTTGGTTTTTTCAAAAATCGAAAAATGTATTTTGGTTTTTCCAAAAATCGAAAAATGTATTTATTTTGTTTTTTCAAAAATCGAAAAATGCATTTATTTATTTTGTATGGTTTTGTTTGGGATAGAAGCTTGAATAATTATCAAAAAAAGTATTTATCTATTTTGTTTGTGGTTTTGTTTGGGTTAGAAACTTCGAAGAATTGTCGAAAATTTATTCCTCTTGTTTGGGTTCGTTTGTTCGTTCAGATTAAAAGCTTCGAAAAACGTATTTATTTTGTTTTTTTTTTCAAAATCGAAAAATGTATTTATTTTGTTTTTTCAAAAATCAAAAAATGCATTTATTTATTTTATTTGGTTTTGTTTGGGTTAGAACCTCCAATAATTATCGAAAAACGTATTTATTTTGTTTTTCCAAAAATCGAAAAATGTATTTATTTTGTTTTTCCAAAAATCGAAAAATGTATTTATTTTGTTTTTTCAAAAATCGAAAAATGTATTTATTCTGTTTTTTCAAAAACCTGACAATTTTCGAAACGCGAATTTTTAAAAAATCCCCGCTTCCAATTTATCCGGAAATCGGTAAAACCGGAAGTCCGAAACGATCGAGGAAACGAGCCGTTATTTATTATCCGATGTTTGCTCCTGTCTAAGCTTTCGACACTTCCGCCGTTTAAACGAACGGCCAACGTCTCCTCATTCCCGTCCAATATTTCGCAACGTTTCCCCCCCCCCCCCCCCTCCCCCTTCCCCTCCAGCTCACACTTGCCCTTTCTGTTTCTCACTAGCATAAATAAACTTTCCCCCGCGTCGAGTCATATTCCAACATGGAAAAAAAAGTCGATACCCGGACGATCGATCTGCTCGGGAGAACCCGGAAAATGTATGGCAAACTGGTTCTCTTTGCGTTGCGATGAACACCAGTCTGATTCAAGACTCGAAAACGGCTAAGCATACCCATTGCAATTTCACTTCCTCGTAACGTAAGCTTCGACTATTAACCTTTTCCTTTCGAGACTGAGCTCATTTTTTAAAAAAACAAAAAAACAAAAAAAAAACAAAAAAAAATAACGTCATTTTATATCGAACATTCTTCCGATAAGATCATTTTTTGAAATTCCTCTATTTTGCAAATTTATAGAATAGAGGAGAAAATTTATAAAATTGTATCATCTTATTTTGAAATTCCTCTATTTTATACATTTATAATTAACGAACTCTGAATTTATAAATATAATTTTTATTTATTTAAATAACCAATTAAAGTAATAATAATAAAAATAGTTAATGATACATAACAATTCTTCAATTATTTTCTCATTAAAATAATTAAAGAATTTTTTATTATTATTTATTGAATAAATACAAACATTTATTAAGTGGATAAATAATTTTCATTAATTAAAATAACAAATTAAATAATAATAACAGTCAATAATAAAAAATTCTTTAATTCTTGTATTATTAAAATAATTAAAGAATATTTTATTATCTATTGAATAAATATAAATATTTATTACATAAATAAATTAAATATATTTATTATCATTTATTTCATAAATATATAATTATTGAAACAATTAAACAAATATGAAACGAATTATTGAATAATTGACTAGAGGATTGTCTCAACGAGAAAAATGAGTTGTAAATTTGGGGCAATTGGTGTCTGCGCGTAATAATTTTTCCCTGCCCTTTTTTTCATACCTCGATTGATCGATCCCAGTTCGATTACGTAATACGCGATAAAAAGGTGAGATTATTGTGGAATGGTCGTGTACCAGGAAGAATAAACCACTGAGAGTATACGAGTCTCTTACGCAATAATAGTTACTGGATAGAGTCAGTTTCGATGTTTACAGTGCTTATAGTATAGCATGGGGAAGTTTTATAATGATCCATAATGACGAGTGCATTGAGAGTCTCGAGTGCAACAAACGCATGTGTTATGCACTCGTGTCGATTACACTTTCTCTCTCTCTTTTTTTTTTTTTTTTTTTTTTTTTTTTTTTTTTTTTTTTTTGAACGAACGACTAGAAGAAAAAAAATGGCTGAGCAGGAAGCCGATACTTTCTTCGATCATTTATCGTTTGGTGAACTAGCCCCGTTGAAAATCGTGAGACCTGTTACACACGTGAGTCGAACGTAACCGATACGTGCGATCGTTTGACCGACGTCATCACCAACCTTTTTAAGCTCTCTTCCTATTTGACCTACGTAACTGTACGACTGACATTTCGCTCGGGTTCTCCGGCTTTCTAGTCATTTTTTTCATTTTTTCGATCATTTATTTTCATAACTTTTTTTTTTATTTTGAAAAATCAAAATGTCTTATCGAGTTTTTAAAATTCAATAATATTAATGATAGATTTTTTAATTGATTTTTGAATTTTTGAATTTTGCGATAAATAATATTCAATAATAATAATAATAGGAAGTTTGTTTGGGTTTAATGAATCTATACATTTTTTAATGATTCGATTTGTTTTTTTTTTCATTCAATTTTAAAAATTCGAAATATCTAATCATTAAATTAAATTCATAAAATTCCGTTATTATTATTATTTAAAAAAAAACTTTTTGATGAAATTAAAAATTATATCATACATTTTCCTGTTGCAATTTAATTTTAAAAAATTTTAATAAAAATTGGATTCAATGAAAAATCAAATAATACTGATATTAATAAATAAATAATAAATAAACCAGCTTGATTTTTCGTCAATTATCCAATCCCTTAAAATATGAATAATTTTGTTACGAATCGAGAAATCGGTTCGAAATTTCGGTTCGAATGGAGGCCAAACATGGAGGGCATTCATCAAAATTTAATTCGTTTAGCGGCGATGGTCGAGCAAGATAATTCAAAATAGTTGATTAATGGAAAATGTTGTCGGTGGATGATCAATAAACGCGTTACTAAATAACGAATCGGTGGTTCATTCCCAGTGCTAATACGAGAATACCCGTAGTACCGAGTCATTATCAATGTTATTGGATTTTAATAATAACGTAATGAGTTTTGCCATAACGAGTCACGATATTTCGGAACGCAACAATTATCAATAATAGACGCACAGTCGTTTTCCGAGTTGCTCCCGGTGCGTCGCGATTTCCGTTGCAAATTCATTAACGTTATGTAAATATTAATAGTACGGTAGGCGACGGAACGAGCCTTCGGAAAGCTGCTGAATTATTTTATTTTTATTTATTTATTCATTTATTTTTTCATTTCTCGCGGTCTCGTGACAAGATGATTAACGATAAGATCCGAGGCAGGCACGCACCCACGGATCACCGTAAATTCCGATAATGCACACTTTTCATTTTTTCACTTTTCGTTTTCATCATTTTTTTTTCATTTTTTTTTCATTTTTTTTTTCTTCACTTCAAAGCTTCGTGACCGAAGTATCAATTCTCGTCGTAATATTAATTTTGCTCCGGATATACGATTTTTTGTTTTTTTTTTGTTTTTTTGTTTTTTTTTTTTTTTGCGATCAAGTGCGTAAATATCGTTTCTCTTTGCGCTAACCTAAATCATAGATCGCGTGTACGGAGATCGTGTGCGCTTCTAATAGTTATTCCCCGGTTAGATGAAACACGACGATTACCCTCGTAAATCAACGAGCACCGCGATTTAATCCTACCCGAGCTCTGTACTCGAGTTTTATACTCGTGTCGTGGGATCTCACGTGAATCGATCGAGAACTCTCGTTTTTGTTTGGGGAATTCGGGCCTGTCACGCACTGGTCGACGGCGACTTGGTCGACGGTGCGCAATAAGATTTGTTTATGAAGAAAATGGATTTGGATTATTTTTACGAATTTTTTTTGTCGCCTGGTCGACGGCAACTTGGTCGACGGCGATTTGGTCGACAGTACGAAATTAGCTTTGTATATGAAGAAAATGGATTTAGATTATTTTTACGAATTTTTTTTGTCGCCTGGTCGCCGGCGACTTGGTCGACGGCAACTTGGTCGACGGCGACTTGGTCGACGGTACGAAATAAGCTTTATTTATGAAGAAAATGGATTTGGATTATTTTTACGATTTTTTTTGTCGCCTGGTCGACGGCGACTTGGTCGACGGCAACTTGGTCGACGGCGACTTGGTCGACGGCGACTTCGTCGACAGTACGAAATAAGCTTTATTTATGAAGAAAATGGATTTAGATTATTTTTACGAATTTTTTTGGTCGCCTGGTCGCCGGCGACTTGGTCGACAGCGACTTGGTCGCCGGCAACTTGGTCGACGGCGACTTGGTCGACAGTAGGGAATAAGCTTTATTTATGAAGACAGTAGATTAGGATTATTTTTACGATTTTTTTTTGTCGCCTGGTCGCCGGCAACTTGGTCGCCGGCAACTTGGTCGACGGCGACTTGGTCGCCGGCAACTTGGTCGACGGCGACTTGGTCGACAGTACGAAATTAGCTTTATTTATGAAGAAAATGGATTAGGATTATTTTTACGAATTTTTTTGGTCGCCTGGTCGCCGGCGACTTGGTCGCCGGCAACTTGGTCGACGGCAACTTGGTCGACGGCGACTTCGTCGACAGTACGAAATCAGCTTTATTTATAAAGAAAATGGATTAGGATTATTTTTACGAATTTTTTTGTCGCTTGGTCGCCGGCGACTTGGTCGCCAGCGACAAATCGACAGTCCATAAAATACCTTACCCATAAACAGCAAAAAAATTGACCGTACTGTTTGGGTTCATTCGTGCACAGTGTCCAGCGACAAATCGACGACAATTGAACGATCCAAAATTTTTTCGACCGTCGATTCAACGACTATTAATTACTCACCCCGTTTATCTCAGAGTCCAATTGTTTTTCAACGGCAACGAGTACTTCACTTCCGGTTATTACGGAAAATTAAGAATATTGTATCGCGTTTGTTTATTCAACGAGGCTCGAGTGAACAACGAGCACGTATCGTTCGTTCGAGAGAAGCGAAAAATTGTCGCGACGTCCAAACGCTCTTCTCCTCGGCTTATAAAGACTCCGTATCCCCATGGTCACCGGAGAAGGGGAAGGGACCTGAGACATAAAAATCCTTTGGACCAAAGAAGGGAGGAAGTTGCATACGGACCACGTGGTTTTCTCGACCCGTCGATCGTCGACTCTCCAAACTTTCTTTCCATCGAGTTTTACCCCTCTTTCACTCCCCCCCCCCCCCTCTCCACCTCTTTCCTTCGAGAAACCCCTTCCATCGGAATTGCAACGTTCATTACCACCGACCGTTTACCCAAAACAAAAATCGTCTCGTTTTTTTTTTACTTAACTGACATTTTCGAAATCCTCGAGTCATCGACCCAAACAAACCCAAACAAACCCAAACGAACCCAAAAAAACTCAAAAAATCGATTATTTTCATTAATAAAGTTTCATTTTTCTTTTCCCAACGTTAAATCTTGCTGATTAAAAATCTCGAACAAACCCAAACAAACCCAAACGAACCAAAAAAAAAACTAAAAAAATCGATTATTTTCTTTTCCCAACGTTAAATCTTGCTGATTAAGAAATCCTGACTAATTAATCAAAGTCTAAAAAAATCGGGAATCGGTATTCAATCGGTAAAACTCTCCGAAGTCAATTCCATATCCCAGAGATGAGGCCAAACGCAACCTCTGAGGCTCAACCTGTTGCGGAACGTTATGAATCGCTCGCGTGTTTCCCAACGTCACATTAGCCCGTCGACCAAGCAGACGAGAGACTACTGACCAATATTTAGCAATGATTGAATTTTGATTGCCGACTAATTATTTTAATATTGATTTTGAAAGTGCTTAAAAAAAATTTGCAAAATTGGTATCGTTTTATCAAAATATCGTAATAATTATATTAAATAATGTATAATATATAATAAATATTATATAATAAAAATAAATAATAAATAATAAATAATAAATATTATATAATAAAAATAAATAAAAAATATTACATAATAAAAATAAATAAAAAATATTACATAATAAAAATAAATAAAAAATAATCTATAATAATAATAATAATGGAGAAATGCATTTTTTATTGCATTCGAGGAATGCAACGCTGAATACTGACCGGTATGGTGACCCTCATCGGAAATTTAGCGGGTCAACATATAGTGCGGTCGAAGTACTCGTTACTCACGATTCGGGAGTCCCTGATGGGAGAAAGCATTTCACCCGGGGGAACCGTGGACGTTAACCGGTTTCCAGCACCGCCAGTTTTTTGTGATCCGCAGCATCCGAAAAGTATTACACCGTTTGGCCTTAAAAATATGATGGAAAGATATTTATCATTAAATAAATAAATGAGAAATAAACGAATAAATTAGAAAAATAATAAACAAATAAATAAAAAAAAATTAATAAATAAAAATACACAAATAAATAAGAAATAAATACACAATTAAATAAAAAATAAATAAACAAATAAATTAAAAATAAATAAACAAATAAATAAACAAATATTTTTTTTTAATTAAAAAATAAATAAAATACTTACGCAAGGGCATAAAAAAAAAAAAAGAGTGAAGAACTATGCAGTTAAAATCGACAAATCGTGTTCGACATTTTTTTTTTACTACTATCGTAAAACACGGAGCGTAAATCATTAATAATATTGCAGCCCGTACATTCGCCTTGTCACAGAGTTGTAAAATTTCCCGTACGGTTAAACACGAGTAAAAAAAAAAAAAAATAATAAAAACGTTCGTTTCATTGTTCGTGGCGCACCTAAGGAGTTTTTGCAACGAAAATTTGCCACGATTATCGTTCTCTCTCTCTCTCTCTCTCTCGTTGCAAAAAATTATCCATTTTACACGCAATTGCACCGAATTTCATAATTCCCCGACTATTTTCGTTACCTCTCTCGCTCTCGCAATTTCAGTCTCTTAGAGGTAAAAAAAAAAAAAAAAAAAAAAAATACAAATGATCTCGGTACAGACGTTCCTGACGATTTCGAAATTTCGCGATGAATGTCTAAGTGATCGCAAACTCAACGGGGGCGGGGGTAAGGGGCACGAAACTCGTGATAAACATTTTTTTTTCCAAGTATTTTTCGAAATAAATATGTCAAAGGCGAATTTTACGCTTCTCGAGTGTATGCAATCGTGCATACACTCGAGTGCTAATGTCCAGTGCAAAAGGAGCCTCTCCAGCTTTCCAGGTAAAACAATTAAGCGGATGGAAGATGAAAGTCTCTTTTGTCCTTAAAACGTCTTTTGAAAAATTTCTCATCTCATCACCGGCGTAACGATCGTGAAAAAGTTCTCTTTGGGTTTGTTTGGGTTTGCACACTGTGCCAAAAAAAAAGTTTTTGTCTTTTTAGAATTTCTGATTTGAAAAATTATTTAAAAATACAAATGATTTTTTTTTATCGCAGGTAAAATAACGATAACAATTTCATTTTGACATATTACTTTTTTTAATTTTCGGTAAAAAAAATAGAAAAAATTAATTAATGAAAACAAATACATTTTTATTTTTTAATTTTTTTGCACACTGTGCCAAAAAAAAAAGTTTTTGTCTTTTTTAAATTTCCGATTTAAGAAATTATTTAAAAATACAAATGATTTTTTTTTAGCGCAGGTAAAATAACGATAACGATTTCATTATGAAATATTTCTTTTTTAAATTTTCGAGTAAAAAAAAATAGAAAAATTAAATAAATAAAAACAAATTTTTTTACAGCAGTCATAAAAGCAATCCTTCGGCTGGACATTGATGTTGATTGCGTCGAACGACGATGATTGCACCTACACGAATGACGATCACTTTCTTAGAGTCTCTCGAACTTTCAAGTAAAGAACGATAGGCACGTTTCGTTTGACTCGCATTTATAGTTGATTTATGTATTTGTCCGTGATTCTGGAATGAACCTGGAAGTTCGATATTGTCCGTTTGTCTCATTGTTGTCCCTCACGCCAATCAACTCGTCAATAAATCGCGAATAAAAATCAACTAAGGACTTTCAGTTGGAAATAATTATTAAGTTTTTTAAATGAATTTTAAATTAACCAGGAAATTAAATAAAAATGAAATTTACTAGAAAAATGAATAATTAGCTTAATAATTAACAATACCTAATAATAATATAATAATAATAATTGTTCATATTTATTATTATTAAGCTAATTATTCATTTTTATAGTAATTTGTTTATAATATTGTAAAAATAATAGTATATTGAATAATACTCAATACTAATAATACAAAAAAAATACTAAAAAAATACTAAATAATATTAGCCATTTTTATAATAATAGTATAATAATTATTATATTATTATCATTATTTTTTAAAATTATTAAGCTAATTATTCATTTTGATATACATATTTATATTTATATTTATATTGATATTTTTATTTTTATTTATATATATTAATACTATAAAATAATAATAAATTATAATAACGTTTTCTTTAAACACTGAAAAAAGACTGAAAACAAATATTCAAAAAATCGTTAAATGTAGATTAGAAAAAAAGAATGAAAATTGAACGCACGATATATTGTATATGTATACAGGTATGTAAATAATGGTAAACTCGAACGCATCCTTATTGTCCCAAGTTCCCTAACATCCTGTACAGGAGGTTCGAAATTAGCATAATAATAGGTTGAGGATAATCCCGATGGTGTAATCTTGATTCAACGGGATAACGCCGGTAATGTCCTCGATCAAGGTATCGTTCTCCCCATTGACTTCCGGAGGAACTCGGCTAATGTTATCGAAGCAGGAAGCTTGAACGCTCGCGATCGTGGAATCGAGATAAATGTCCTTATGATTTTATTTGACTGACCCAATTTTGCGTGTTTTTAATATTTCCCAAACCCAAACAAATCCAACCCAAACAATCCTAATTTTGCGTTTTTTTTTAATATTTCCCAAACCCAAACAAATCCAATTTTGCGTGTTTTTAATATTTACCAGACCCAAACAAAACCAATTTTGCGTGTTTTTTTTTGAATATTTCGTTTGTTCGACTGACCCAATTTTGCGTTTTTTTTAATATTTCCCAAACCCAAACAAAACCAATTTTGCGTGTTTTTTAAATATTTCGTTTGTTGGACTGACCCAATTTTGCGTGTTTTAAATATTTCGTTTGTTCGACTGACCCAATTTTGCGTGTTTTAAATATTTCGTTTGTTCGACTGACCCAATTTTGC
>JAPYZJ010003553.1:0-19807 GCA_030522765.1 Ophioninae sp. B BG-2022a | reverse complement strand
CGTTTGTTCGACTGACCCAATTTTGCGTGTTTTAAATATTTCGTTTGTTCGACTGACCCAATTTTGCGTGTTTTAAATATTTCGTTTGTTCGACTGACCTAATTTTGCGTTTTTAAAATTTTTCCCAAACCCAAACAAATCCAATTTTGCGTTTTTTTAAATATTTTCCAAACCCAAACAAAACCAATTTTTCGTCTTTTTTAAATATTTCGTTTGTTCGACTGACCCAATTTTGCGTTTTTTTTAAATATTTCCCAAACCCAAACAAACCCAATTTTTTTAAAAATATTTCCCAAACCCAAACAAATCCAATTTTGCGTTTTTTTAAATATTTCCCAAACCCAAACAAACCCAATTTTGCGTTTTTTTTTTAATATTTCCCAAACCCAAACAAACCCAATTTTGCGTGTTTTTTTTTAAATATTTCGTTTGTTCGGAGTCCGTTTAAATGTGATCCGGCAGACGCAACGAAGTCTGTTTAATTCCACGTCACGTTCCATGCTACCTTCTCCCAGGAGTAACCGGGATTATCCATCGTAATAAGCGTCGAGGAATAATCTTGGGAACGCTGTGTTTAAACCAGTGTTGCCGGATTAACGAACGATGGGGGATCTCTGAGGATGGCAGATTTCTCAGGTATACCTAAGGGGCTTGCCTACTGAGGAGGCAAGCCCCCCCTATCGTACAAAACGTTCTTCAGGGACTTCAAGCCCGATCGTCAACAGATATTTCATTTTGTAGCTACTCGTTAATACCGGTGTATGTTAACCCCCTTAATACCAACTCCGAGATATGACGTCTCGAAACGAGCACGTGATTCCATTGCTCCCTGTTATTTTAACTAATTTACTTGTTTATTAGTTTAAGTCATTCATTTGTTTTAACTAATTGACTTTTGATTAGTTAAAGTCATGAATTAATTTTAATTAATTGACTTTTGATTAGTTAGAGTCATGATTTAATTTTAATTAATTGACTTTTGATTAGTTAAAGTGATTAATTAATTTTAATTAATTGACATTTGATTAGTTAAATTCATTAATTAATTTTAATTAATTGACTTTTTATTGGTTGAAGTACTCAATTAATTTTAACTAATTCACTTTATTTTTATCATAGATAATTCTATGAATAATTAACTGATTATTACTTTTGTACCATTATTCCAATCGTTTATTTATTATTTTAAAATGAATATTAATATTGTTTTTTTTCCCTCGATATTTCTATCAACAACTGTATTGTTGTTATTATTTATGAAACTATAATTTTATTCGTTTATCTTATTAATGTCATTTTTACATAATAATAATAATAATAACAATAATAATAATAAAAAGAAAATAATAAAAATCAAGAAATCAATAATAATAAATAATTTTTAAAAAATAGTAAAATTATACGAATTATTTTCGTTTTTTTTTTTGTTGAAAAAGTAATTGAAGAACGTTGCTAAATGATGATTTTTATAAAGCGAGCCAAGTAAATTCAGAGGATTCGAGTACACGCCTGGGGTGAGATGAGAACGTTTCATTGGGCATTCGTTTCAGTAGGTGATGCATTCATCGGTCAGACTATTTATACCGTTCATTTTTCAGCCGGGAATGGGTTACTTTTATAGGAAGTTGAAAAGACGTGAACGTAGTCGAATGAATAGGGCCCAAATTCTCACTTGCTCGCGAAGCGGTCATTTGGATCACGTTTAAAGCCTCGAACCAAAAATAGCCTCTATTCACGTTACTGTTTTTTTTTTTTTTTTTTTTTTTTTTGTATCGGTTCGCAATTCTGAGGCAGCCTCGCAATTTCGACTCGTTGAACCGGGCTTTCCAATTGCTCGGCATTGCAATTTCATTCGACCACCGTTGATGGAAGAAACGAAAGGTTGCCCCGATCGATATTTAATGGCCCGATATGTTCGATAATTGCGAATATTTTGTGTATGTTTATTCCAAGGGAACTAGGGAACTAGAACTGGACGAGTTCGGTAGGGATGTCCTTCAATAAGAAGGTATAGAAGGTTTATCGATTTTATTGATGAATTCATTCATTCATTCATTCATTCATTCATCTATTATTTAATTAATTAATTCTTTCATTCATTCATGCATCTATTAATTAATTCATTAATTCATGAATTAATAATTGATTGAATTAATTAATTAATTTATTCATTCATACATCCATCCATTCATTAATTCAATCAGTAATTCATACAATCATGAATTGATTCATTGATTCATTGATTTATAGATTTATTCATCAATTCATCCATATATCAATTAATTAATTCAATAATTCATTCAATCATTCATTTAATCATTCATTTAATCATTCATTCAATAATTCATTTAATCATTCATTCAATCATTCATTTAATCATTCATTTAATTATTCATTCAATCATTTATTCATTCATGCATTCATTCATTTTATTCAGACTTATTCCTCAAACACTTCTTCCTTGAACCCAACTTCCCCCAACCCCATCAAGCTTCGCCCTAAGCCCTGTACCAGCACACACCCACCAGGTAACCTCAGTTTAATCTTGGCCTCGAGTTTTCCCCAGCCTTCAAGGACAAGCCTGTCGTCATAAGATTTTGATCAATAGGCAACTGTGTCCCAGACTTTTAAAAAATCCTCTTGATCACGACTGCAACGTAAAAAAGATAAGCTCGATCACAAAGCTACCGGATAAGAAGGGTAATCCTCTTTTTCCTATATTGCTGCAACCAGCACTCCATCCAAATCCGACATGCACCGCGAAAGCTTGGAATCGCATCAGCATCAGTTTTTTTTCCCATAACGAAAACTACCAACCGCGGAGTTTCAGTGGCTCGAAAATCTTCCATCAAGCAAAACCGTTTTTGGAACAACATCAAAGAGAACAACGATCGATGGACCATCCTGATGATGGTTTTCGATCTTCATCGATCATCAAATCTGCACCTCCTAGCCCCATCTTTCAGCTTGTTTGGGTTCTGTTAGTTTTCCATTCGTTTCAATGCCAACTTATCCCCACCCAGGGTAGATCCGTTTCGATATATTGATAGAGGATACAATGCACATAATCTATTTCGCCAATGTTTGTTTGGGGTATACACGAACGAGGGCGTGTAAACTGCGAACCATCTCATCGTTTCGAACCGAACGAGTTTCGATAGTTCTCTCACCTTGCGTATCCGTTTTACATACCCAGACACATGCAGCACACGTTGCATTAACGAGATTGCGCTCGAGACACAAAATCACACTTAAGCATCAACCTGGAAACTGGATTCCTCCAGCATCCGACCCAACGACCTACCATACCTCCGTTGTTGTACGGATATATTCATCGGGAATACAAAACGAGAAGGCAAAACGATTGGAGTTTCAAAACTGGGTAAATCGAAGAGGCTTCAGGGCTTGGAAAACGTTTAATGTTTGCTGACGCAGTGTCTCAGAGATTCAATCATACTGTGTCAACCGTTGCGATCCGTCTTAGATATATCCACGACTCAGTCTATTTCTTCACACCTATAATCTAAGTCTCATTGGTATTGATTTTTTGTTATCCAAAGATCTCTGAAAGCGAAAGGTGAAATATTTGGATATCGAGGGAATACGTTTTTGGAGTTTTTCGAAGTTTTCTCTAAAACGACTGGACCGGGGGAGTTGAAAATTGGACAGTAGATACATGAGATGTTAGGGAAGGTCCGACAACTCGGTGATTTTCGATAAATCGTTTTTCCTCCGAGCTACAAAGACTTTTAGCAAACTCAGTCAAAAATAGCAAACTCAGTCTGCTATTTCTTCACACCTATAATTTAAGTTTCATTGGTATTGATTTTTTGTTATCCAAAGATCTCTGAAAGCGAAAGGTGAAATATTTGGAAATCGAGAGAATAAGTTTTTGGAGTTTTTCGAAGTTTTCTCTAAAACGACTGGACCGGGGGACTTGAAAATTGGACAGTAGATGCCTGAGATGTTCGGGAAGGTCCGACAACTCGCCGATTTTCAATAAATCGTTTTTCCTCTAAGCTACAATGACTTTTATCTCGAACATCAGTCGCTTCCAAACGTTCAACACGCAGAAATTCATTGAATGTATTTTAACATCTGATTTGAAGTTTCTGGGACGATTTCCGAAGCCCGGAAAACTGTCGGTTCACAAAAATGTCGAATCTACGAAAAAAATCGCTTTTTTAAGGGGGTAGAGAGTTGGAAAATCGTGAAAGTCGTGACGAGGCGAAGGACATTGCACGGATGATGGTCTACATAGTTGATAACGAGGAGATCGATGAGTGTTTGTGGCTCTCCGGAGTCTCGTAGTTGAAAGTGTCAGCGCGCCGAAGAGAGCTATGCCTCTCGAGACTGGAGAGGGGTGGAGGGACTCGAAGAACCGCGTTGAAGACACTTTCCCGTTCAAGGACAATTGCGAACTCGAGCTCTTAATCGCCAACTCTGTTGATTGCCCGCCGGAACAACCGGGATAAATGGACCGCTATTATTATTGACCGTGGACGTCTTCATCGTCAGGATGGTAGGGAGCTAGCTTTGCGAAGTGGAGTCTCTGGGGAATAATATGCAAAAGGAACGTCGGATTGGCTGTTGAAAAAGGGAAATTCGTTCCTCGAAGTGAGATATCTACTCCCTGTCCAATCTACCCCAACAGAACTTTTCTTCTCGAGAATCAAATAGACTTGATCTCGGTTTGAAAAAAGTATTTCCGGTTTGCGCAGCTTGATTGTTGATGTACCAATTTCTCGATCTTGGCGAACACAAAATGAAACTCGTTTGTTTGGGTTTGTTTGGGTTGGACTCGTGGTCTGAAAGTCCGAAAAACCAGAAAAGAGAGAAAAAGATTGCTTGGCTGGTGATAACAGAGTTGGAAAGATACTTTGACGAGATCCTTCGTTGTTCGTGGGAGTAACGATTTCCCTTGAGAGCCTCCAAGATTCCCTGGCTCGTGTCAGTCCTATTGGGCAACTATCATCGTGTTGCCTCGATACCTTATCCGGAGAGTCACTCGAGACGAGGGTCCAACGAAACGAGGAAAAGCAAGCCCTTGGGAATCAACCGATTGGTACTCACTGTAATTGCCTGTAATGTTACGTAAGTTCGGTCTAGTCTATCCTGGTAAAACTTCATCAAGATTACAAGAGATTTCTAGGTCATGAGATTTTCCAAAATTAAAAATCAAGGACCCTAAAACAAGCAAAATAAGAAATCACAAAAAAAAAGAGATTTTTCCAAATGTCTCGATCTTGAAATATCCCAAGTTTTTGGAAGTCATGAATCAGCTGGGTTCCATCAATTCTCATCCACGTCTTCATAGATTATAATTCTGGTATCGATTTTGTTTTTTTTTTCTCGGAGTCCTTTGGGTTGTCAAACGCCAGGAAGAAGTTATTAACGAAGGTGAGAGAAAGCGAGTGGCAGGTCGATTGGGAGGGTTGAAATCAGGGATTGGTAGATGCGATAATGTCGTCGAGTCGGAGTCGTGTACAAGCACGGGATATCAGGGTACAACCTCCTGTCGGCTTTTATCGCGTCGAAGATTAAACGTTCGCTGGTTTCGGTTTTCGCGATAAAAAAAAAAAGAAAAAAAAACGTTGAATATCCAACTCTAGGAGGAGGGAAATCCGTTGTGATTTTCTGAAGCGAATTTATCTGGAATATCTGGAAACCCAAACGCCTGTTTCCATTGGGTTTCCATTTTATCCATTTTCTTTGAAACGAGTGATATGACACTCACGACGCTATTTCCGGTCAGCCAATGACTAGCTTTCGTTGATCTTGACATCGGGCTGATAAACGTTTTCACCGGTATTGGCTCCAACTAATTTTATTCCAAGGTCATCCTGGGATATGAAAGATAAGCTCTGATGGGCCAGCTTATATTTCCGTGGGGAATAGCCAGGTCGTCCTTCAACGCCTGGTAGAGTCCTAGATCCTGAGTCATGATAGGGCATAATGGAGTGACGTGAAAAGGGTTTTGCGCTGGTGGATCGTGATGGAGACTGCGGTCATAGAGGACGTAAGTTCTCTCTCTCTCGTTCTGGTTCGCTCGGAAAACGACGATAGGGAGCTAAGACGCTCGAAATAAGCTACTATTACTCCGACTCAGCGTTGATGTATCGCCATTACCTTGTCCCTGAGGCCAGACCGCTTGGTCCTTTTGGACGAGGCCATTGTTCAGAGCCCTAGTTGCATTGGGAACTTCTGGGAATGAGGACGGCACAGGACCTTTCGTTTTGGGTGAGGAAACCCTGATGATGAATCTAGGCATTGGTCTTCAACTATTTTCGACCCCAATTGAACCTTTGAATAATAGCGTTGGAATCGTATCGATATCTATTGTACTTTTTCTGGAAAGTCCAGTTGAAAAATTTGCAAAAATCGATGGTCCAACTTTGAAATTTCGCCAAAAATCGAAAAATCATTGGAACTTGATAATTCAAGTGGCATTTTGTAGAGAAAATCATAACGAAGAGATTGAGCACACGCTGGAGTGCCTAACCCTAAAGGGAAAAAAGTTATCCATGATTGAGTGAAAAAACGTTTTTTTTTTGCAAAAATCCAGTTCTATTCAATTGGAAAAATGGAAAATTCCATTTTTATCAAACCAAGACTTTGCTGGAGTTTCGTTGGTCACTTTGACTTCGTTGTAACGAAATCGATGACCTCTGGATGATCGAGGAATGAATAATCTTCGGATTGATGAAGACGCAGGTTTCGCCGATGTAATATCCGATGAATCTTTAGCCAGGTCAGGAAAAGCTCATTCGTGTGAAAGTTTCTGATCCATCGAGCCTCTCGAGTATCTTCCAAAAGTCTATGAAAACGCGACTCGCGCACTCTCAGCTCGCAAGGAATTTCCCTCCAAGGTTTCTTGGATCTCTCTGATGAATTATGCAACTCCGGGGATGTAAGAGCTGCTTCGGCATTTCCAAGCAGATTCGCGCTGGTTGCATCCTCAGCGGATATCCAGGTGTTAGGTCTGATATAGGGTGCGATCGTGGGGTTTTTACCAGGAAAGAGGGTTAAAGAAGACAACTGTCCTTGGTCTGATGATTGGTATTGGCTCGTCCTGGTGGAGCCTCATTTGGTGACGACTTTCAACACGGATAATCTGATGTTCCGCAACATCAAATGGTTGGCAGTTGGTTTTATCAACATCAAATGGTTGGCAGTTGGTTTTATCAACATCAAATGGTTGGCAGTTGGTCTTACCAACATCAAATGGTTGGAAGTTGGTTTTATGAACATTAGATGGTTGGCAGTTGATCTTATCAACATCAAATGGTTGGCAGTTGGTTTTATCAACATCAGATGATTGGCAGTTCGTTTTATCAACATCAGATGATTGGCAGTTGGTTTTATCAACATCAAATGGTTGGCAGTTGTTTCTATCAACATCAGATGACGATGCTTGATAGTTTCTATCAATATCACACACCCAATCCACAAAACCACCTCAAGATGATCATGGATGATGCCTGGAAGTTCCGATAAGTCGCAACGTTCCTTCTTATCATTCCCAAACGTTGATCCTCGCAATGGCGGATTACCGATACTCGCAGAGATATCGACGCTCGACTCTTAAAAAAAAAAAAAAAATTCATATCTCCGCGGACATTCGTCGAAGGACCTCCGCACTGGAGCGATTTATCGAAGTTGTACGTCCAGGAACGTTGGACGTCGGGTTAGCTCCGATTTTGCTCCAAGTCTCGTACGTTCTATCTATAGCCACTTTGCACCCAGCGACTGATAAGAAATTCGACTGACGGCTGTTTAATTGCTCGACGTCTGGCTCGTAGACGCGCGATTCCCCCTGACCCCAAACTACCTTTTCGTCGTTTCTCACGAACCCACGTGACACCCGTTCCACTTTTTCGTCATTCATCCTGCCGATCTCTCAGCTCGTTCAAAATGGAACGCCAAGCTTGCACAAAAAAAACACATCCCCTCCTCCCCGCTCCAAATCTGAATAATTGCAATCGTCACGCTTGATTCTTCTTCAACGTTTTTTTTATTGCCTCTCCAATTCGCGTCGTACATCCGTGATGGAAATGGACAAAAAAACAAAAATGAATAAAAAAGAAGAAAAATTCTTTTTTCCCCGGAATATGTAGAGTCGTTTGTTTCGTGGGTACGTCGGGAAATTGTCGAATGGCGGTATCGAAAGTCACGAACGTTTCTATGTACAACGAGAGCGAGCACGAGAGAGTCTCGCACGTGACGATTCGATCAACGAATTTATCTGGCCAGTGGCCACGTTCCGAATTACTCAACGATCCGAACTATATCAATTTCCGAAGCAAAAGTCACGTTTTTTTCTGTTTCGTTTGGTTTTTCGTTTTTTTCGTTTTTTTTTTGTTTTTTTTTTTCATTTTGTCGTTTATACGTATGCGCTGCGACAGGAACGCGAAACGGGACAAATATATCGGTGGTACGAAAAAAAAGAGGGGTCGCAAAGGTATGCGGTTCGAGAGAGCCAAGGGTGGAGGTGAAAAAGGGAAGGAGAAAAAAAACGGAATACCGCGGTAACAATTTTTCACGATTCGTCGACGCACGCTCGCTGGATCGATGTCCAACTATTAAGCGGACCACGTCTGTGTCCGAATTTTACTGTCACTCCGATATCCATGAACTCTCCTCTCAATAACTCGTTGGTTCTTTCCAATTTCTTTTTTTTTTCTCTTTTTTTTCAATTACGTCCTCGAAAAGAGTTGCCAAAGTGGACGTAGTCCTTTTTGATTGTTTTTTCCGGACAATTTTTGAAGGAACGTGTAAAGGGTCAAAAGGACCAAAGGGTGAAAAGGGCCAAAGGGAAAAAAACGTTTATATAGGCCCCTTGTTTGGTGGGCCTGTAACAAGGGTGTGCTGAAAAGCGACAAAAACTTTGGAAAATACTGAAGGGTACAAGGGCTAAAGGAAAATTAAAACCAGAGAAAAACCCTTTTTGCATACCCTTAGTTTCGTGGACCTGCAAAAAAAGACCAGTAAGAACTGGCAACTGGAAAATCCGGTTGGAGAAGCGTTTCGGTTTGAAAATCCGCAGCGAAATGTAACAAGGGCCCAAAGGGCGAGTTTCTCCCTTCGAGAAATGTCCACATTCGAAATTTCACGTTTGTCCGTTCAAATTTACCAAGCGTGAAGTGAAACAGTGACGCACTCGTCCCAGCCCTTCCTTCCGCTTTAACCCTTGGATATGTACCCTTACCTTCAAACGAACCCCCTCGTCCTCCATCCACAAACCAGTAATTACTTTGTTTAATTACTTGTCGTATATCGGACTCTGGCAGATTCGTTCAGCTTCAGCCTTCATTTGATTTTCGTTGGTAAATTCCCTTATCCGGACATTTTCTTCGTTGCTTACACCCCCGTTATCCAGCTTTACAAAGTTTCTCCTTTACCTCTCGATGGCTGGACTTGCGCTCTGGTTCCCAAAGTTCCTACTCGTTTCGTCTATTTATTTAGTCCTCTCGGCTATGTCGATCAGCCATTGCTGCTCAACCAAGAAACGTTTCTTCAACCTCTTCCACTTGAGCCCTACCCTCCTCCCCCCCGCTTACATATACCTTTCCTTAAGACGTTTCCTACATTCTTCCTTCCTTACCACCTGCCACGAAGTTTCCTCAAGTTTCGGCGAACCAGCCCCGACACTCCTCTGGTTACGTATGCGCTTTGTAATCTCGCGAAATACCGCGGACCATGGTAGTTTATCCAGGTATTGGTAATCCGTCAATATTGACCCGCAGAGTCGAAAAGTCGTTTTCGTTTCCTCAGTGGTAAATTAAATTGGCGGGCTAGCTGGGGATCCGGGTGCTTTGATCTAGTCTTTTTTCAATTTTTAACGTTGAAGGATGGGGGGAGGTTGTTTTCGCCAGGTTTCGAAAACTAATGAGTAGGATATGGTCCTTGGGGCTTTCTTATAGATATGCAGAAGTATCGTCAAATTTCACCGGTTAGATTTCGTTATATTTTTGGTTACAGGAGTGTCTGGTAAAAGCGTGTACGACTAGATTTTTGCCTAGAGACCGCTGGAACGTTAATTCAAAAGAGATTGCTGAAGGTATTTTTTTATCTTTGCTACTTCGAGTAATCGAAACCTACCAGTGTACCATTCTCCCAGCCATTTGATCTTTCTTTCCGATCCTGGCAGGTTCGCTCCCTCGATGGTGGGATTCCTGTGGGAAATTAAAAAATTCTCCGACGCGCCAACGATAATTTTCATTCATTCCACTTTTCCCTCAGAGCGGAAGTAAGCTCAGAATTTGAGTGACGGAAGCAAGTCTTGATAAAGGCTTGATGAGTCAGGCTGGATCAGGCTGCCGGATAAAAAGTGTTATTCGACCACGTGACCCCGAGGAGTTTGGAAAAAAAATGTGTGTCGCTTGTTCATTGTGTTTGGGCTTTGAAAAAGGTTATTGCAGCATGAAATGGCTCGTTCCCCTACAGTACCTCCGGTTCGCCTTGTCACGCCGTTTTTTCGAGCTTAAAAGCTCCGAGCGCCCTACTCGCGCGATTGCTTACGTAATGAGACGTCGACGCCGCTCGGTGAGAGCGCGTTAGTGTTTAATTAGAGACTAAATTGCGCGAGTTTTCCCGTTGGCATAGCCGAAGCACGCACGCCCGACCAAAAGCTGCAGCTTCATCGAGAAAGCTCGCCCCCCCCCTCTCTCTTATTCCACTTATTGTTTTGTCCCAACCGACCTTTTTCTGCCGGCATACGATGGGAACGAAAAAAGCTCCGGAATTCCAGTTTGCAAAGCTTCCACTGCAGCTTTAGGGTTGCAACATTCCTGACAGTCTTCAACTTCTCGTCCATCCTCTCATTGCGGTTCCCCCATACGGAACAGTTACCAACTGGAACCGATCAAAAGCTTTGCTACTTCGAGCAGAGTTTTAATGGACTCGTACCGAAGTGTCCTTTTGGGGGTTGCGCAGTTGTACTTTTGCTTTTGGGAGGATTCAAACGTCCATCCATTTTCATTAGGGATGTTGATATGTCCATCCTATTAGGAGATGATTTCTCGATTATATGGCTCATTTTTTGGTGTTTATTCTTTTTGTCCTTACGGTGTGTTCATCCCTCCCTTCTTTTTAAGGGATGATCATCCCCATAAGCGAATACCGGAAGCGAAACAATTTTTGGAATCTAAAACGTTTTTTTTCTCGGTCTGTTGCAGATGCAGCAACGGACGGACGTGTCGCCATCAAAGGTAAGGGACAACGATTTATCATTGCACCCCTAGGTCCACGCCAATTTTCAAGCTGGCCAAGTTACCAAAAAAAATGGAAAAAAAAGAGAACGATCGACACGTACAAATTCAAATAACGAGGATCTTCTCTCAGTGCCAGGCTGTCCGTTTCCACCGGTTCGTTTCCAACGAACGGACATGTTCATTGCGTCATATTTTATTTCGTTCCATTGTGCTTCCTTTTTTTCAAAATCTCCATTTCTCTTGCCCCCCCCGCCCCCGACCCTCAGCCCTTTTTCTCGTTTCGCGTCACCCCTCCGATTTCGTTTCTTCGCCGTGCAAAAAACTGCATTCGACTTTTTCGCTCACGTTTCCTTTTTTTTTTTGGTTGTTTTTTTTTCGTTTCGGTTCATTTTTTATCGCGACGCGAATCTCGCCTGACGGATCTCTCGCATTGTTCGCCTCCAGGCCCCCTGCCCTTTTCTATCGACCGAACGAAACAAAATTTCTTTCGGTTCAAATACCCTTTTATGCACGATACACGACGAGACTCGAGCGGATACTCGGCTCAGTCGTGAATGGTATTGATACGAACGAAATAAGAAAAATGAAAAAATAAATACAAAAAAAATAAAATAAAAAAGAATCGATCTCTCAGCGAGAAACCTTCGAAGGTGCGCGGCGAGGAAAAACTCAAATGGAAAGTTTTTCAGTCCGATGCACGACAATTGCACTGCCATGTGTTCACATTTGCAACAACCAAACGCTTAAATTTATATCTCGTTTCAGAATAAATTTAATTAAATTCATTTTTTAAATATTGACGAGTGTAAACAGGAACGAATTTTTATATGAGGCAATTGTCAAAAAAAGTTAGAGGTTAGGAAATCGAAACCCTCCAAGTTTCGTGTATCGGTTATAACGTCCGACAGCTTTGGCGAAGAGGATTCGATAGAAGAGGGGGGGGGGGGGTAGAATAAAAGAAAAGGCGATTTGTACGGGTGCGCGGTCACGAGGTCGTCGCTCGATCGAGTGAAACGGAAAAAAAACGAAGCGAAAAAAGTCGACGAAAAAGAAGAGGTTGGGGGGAGGGGGTTACGCAGGGAAATGTCGTTGAGTGCACTCGATCGCGACGACCGTTTTGACCTTCCAACCCCGATCGTCAAAGAGCGGGAATCCATCGAGAATTTCTAGCATTTTCGAACACTTTGGAGGTCCATTGTAGAGGATCCCCCGGAGTGATGAGCGGATGCGTCAAAGATGCCTGCTCGCATATGCGATTTTGAAACTTTTTTCCCCTCCTTCCACGATTTTGCCCGTTTTTCTTCACGAATCGGCCAGTCGTACGTACGACTGTGAAACGGCGATGAAACGACGACGAAGAGGAGAGGGGCAGGGGGGGGGGGTAGAAACGGCAAAGCGTTTCGCGCTTCGCTTCCTTCGAGGGAAATCTTTCCCCGAGTATTCGGAACGACCGGTAGACGGACTTTAGTATCGTTTTTACGATTCTCCGGTTATTCCAGTTGGGCAATATTGGCCTTGTTCCTTCTACGTTTCACCGACCGTCTTATCGACGATCTTAACAAAAAAAAAGAACAAAACGGTTCGCTATCCTTGAAATCACCGGTGTACTTTATTTTTCGCCACCCGTTATATCGTCCCAATCTCTGCCATTTGATGACCGACGTTTGTCTCCCTCCCTCTCGTTCTTTTTTATGTATATTTTTTTAAGTGACGATCTACGAGAGGTTTTAGGCTTGTCGCTTGGGGATACAAACGAAAGAGAAAGAGAAAAGCGAGAAGGTCGTTGTTTTGGAATGGAAAATAGGGATTTTCTCGTGTTAGGTTCCGTCGGAGTATGTCCGGTAAGAGCGTGTACGATGGAACTCGAAACCTAATGGGGGGGAGGCATTGAATAAAAGGTACACGAATACTGCGGGACATGAACTGTGATGCTTCGGTATTAACAAGTCCTCCGCGGTCCTCGTTTGGATTTCCTTAAAAAAGTGTCGGGTAAGAACGAGTACGGCAAAACTCGAAAACCGTTCGAGCGGAAAAGTTGAAAAAGCGTATACACGCTCTTAATTGTCTGAACCTTGATGCTCTGTGATCCTTTATTCGTTTAACCTGGTTTCCTTCGAGTTATTTTTCGAATGTACACTCCGGACCCTATCCAAGCGAGAGTACAGCCGAGCCCGGGCAGTTCCGCAAACGCACAGCACCGGAAAACCAAGCCCAAACATTTTTCGTCCGAGATAGCCCAAAAGTGGTGAACCTTTGGGCGAAGCGCCCGGTAGCTTCGACCGCGTTTTCAACCAAGTCGCACTCAGAGCGGAAACGCGACGAGGATGGTCAAAGCTCAAAGCGGCCGAGCGGTGCGCGACGCAGGTATATACGTAATCTTGGGAGCTTCGCTCAAAGTTATTGCGGTCCCAGTTGTCTCGAGAGTGCACCCAAGCTGCATTATGCAAAAGTGCAGTTCCTCTCTCTCTCTCTCTCTCTTTCTTTGTCTCTCTTTCCCATCATGTTCTCTTTCATCCCTCCTCTCCCTCGACTCCCTCTTTACCCACCCCATCCTTCGTACTTCAACAATGAAATTCGATTTGAATGCGGTCTCGCCACTGTCCATTCGGAAAGAGGAAAAGCCCGCGAAGTACACTCGGCACCGAGCTGCGCGATAATGGCGAAAAAAAGAGAAAAAAAAAACAACGAAACAAAAAAAAACAAAATCAGCGAGTTGCGAAAGAGAGTGACGTTTCGTATCAGCCGGACCGAGAAAACCGCGGGCTCGCGTCGCCCCCGTCGAAAAAGACTGTTGTGTCTTTTTTTTTTGTCTTTTTCTCGTTTTTTTGTCTTTTTTTGTTTCGTTTCGTTTCGTTTGCTTGCAAACGCAAGGGTACACGGGAGCATACGGGCGATCCTGGTTGCACTGCTCCGCCCACCATTGCCCCCATTTTCTTCCGTTTTTGTATTTTTTTTTGTTTTTTCGTTTTTTTTCGTCTGGAAAACGAGGTGTCTACTTTCGCGGACAAAAAAGGCATCCGTTAGCCCAGCACTGTGTATACGTACGTATGCGCCCGCGCGAACTCGTTGCGGGAGGAAGAGACCGCAGGGAATATCTCGCGAACGTGTATCAGGAACGTTTTTGGCCCAAGCCCAGGCAAACCTTTCATCCTTTCGTTTTCCCATCGTACGAGAGCTCTGGGCAAACCTCACCGGATGAACGGAGCCGCGTGCTGCGAAGTCGTACACCCTCCTCTCGCACTCAGAGTCTGCAAACCCGACACACACCTGAAACACGTATACGTTTGAATGAAAAAAAAAAATAAATAAAAAAGGAAATAATAGGACAGGACGAAAACGGAGAGATGAGCAAACTTGGGATCTCTGCGATGTATGGAGTACTCGGCAACGTACGAATTCATGACTGAGTATGGCCGAGTATAGGACCTTCTCTCCCTCTCTTAAAGTTTAAGTTCAAGTTTAAGTTGTAATTTATTTTACTTTTAATTTGAGTTTAAGTTCTGTTTATTTGACTTTGTTTATTTTACTATTTCTTCATTGTATCATTTAATTTCGTTTTCTTATTTTGTTTTTGTTGCAATTTAATTGTATTATTTACTTTTTTTATTTTAGTTTATTTTAGGTTAGAATTTTTTGTATTCTTTTTTTAAATCTTTTATATTTATTTTCATCTTTTTTTAATGTCCTCGTTTATCTTTTTCTTTTTGTTGTTTTCATTTCATGATTTTTTTTAAATGAATTTATTATTATGATTTTCTTCGTATTTTGATAATTTGCTCAAAAGTTATCTAGGGCCTATATTAAACTGTATCAATCAATCTCTCTCTCTCTCTCTGCCTCCACAAACCGTAGGGCTGTTTAGATTCAGAGTTTACATTTGGTGAGGAGCAACGATCCGAGTTGCTCGGTACTCTTCCACAATTTTGGGAAATTGAAAGTAGATGTTTCGGGTAGGTTTGACGAAGCGATAGAAATGAGAAAGCACAGACTCAAAAAGATGTTGAACTTTGCGCGAAATCCCACCAGCCTCCCTTCCCAGTCTGGGTCTTGTTTTCCCATGGCTCGAATGCGTGTTTCACCGAGCTTACAAAGTACACAATGCGAGCTGGGAAGCGGGCGTGCTTCGGAGTACCGTAGCCCAACGTGGAGAGACGTGTCGCACGTGTCTTTTCCCTGGATCAACCACGAGCTTCCTACTCACGTAAGAGTTCGTACGCAAAGCTTCTCGTCCGCCACTTACTTGCAGCGAATTCGAGATATGTCCCTACTATCGTTTTCAATTTTATTCGATCCACGACGTTTCTAGGAAAATTTAATGAAATATTTCATTCAATGTTTCTCATAAAATCTCTGGTTTGTTAAAAAGTTAATTTAACAAATTTCAGACACTTTGCTATTTATTAAAAAAGTAATTTCAACAATTCCAGACGATCTGTTATTTATTAAAAAAATAATTTAAAAAATTCCAGACAATTTGCTATTTATTAAAAAAATCGTTAAAAAAATTCTAGACATTCTACTATTTATTAAAAAATTATTTGAAAAATCCCAGGCAATCTGCAATTTATTAAATGATTAATTGAAAATTCTCCAGAAAATCTGTTTTTTATTGAAAAAGTTAATTTAACAAATTCCAAAAAATCTACTGCGTATTAAAAAATTAATTTAAAACATTCCAGACAATCTGCTATTTATTAAAAAATTAATTAAAATGAAAAATTAATTAAAAATTCTCCAGAAAATCTACTATTCATTGAAAAATTAATTAAAAATTCTCCAGAAAATCTACTATTCATTGAAAAATTAATTAACAATTCGCCAGAGAAAATTATTTTTAAACAATTATTGAACGACTATTATCTAAAACCTGAAAAAAAGATCGTGCTCAATTCGTGATAAGGGGAAAAATGTCTCTGTCAGTGCAACGTCGATGGTTCTCATAGTCCTGGTTCCAAGCAAATTTCTTTGGCGTCGTCGAGCCCGAGGAGTTTTTGGCTTGAATCCAAGTGGTTGGAGGAGTCATCGTCCTTTTATCGGTGTCAGAGAGAGAGAGAGAGAAAAAGAGAGAGAGAGAGCGACCAAGTCACCTGGAGCTTTCGGGAAAGCGCTACCGAGTGTGTGTCGAAGAGCTTCCCTCATTCCCGGTAATCCCAGCATCACGCAATTAACGTTTTCCCCGGGCGTTAAAAAGATGCTTTTAGGGGTGGCATATGAGACAGCTGTTCGGCCCGACAAAGAACCAACGCCCTTAACGACCCTCCAGCCAATTTCGTGAACCAGCCCTTCCGGCTTTTCCACATTTTTACACCATCCCCTTTTTTTTCACCCCTGAGGGAGGTTACTTTCCCCCTGCACATTAGAAACATTACGAGCTTAAAAAAAAAAAAAAAAAAAACGAAAAACCTCGTGAGTGCATCGGAAAAGCGAATGCAAAAGTTTTGGTGGACCCAAACAGGATTTTCCTGATTCAATGAGTGTCTAATCCGGCAGAATCATCCCAATAGTGATGCTTTTTCAAAAATCTTTTCGTTCTTTTTTTTAGGTGTTAAAAAAGCACGTATATATTTTCGAAATTTTGACAGATCGACTATTTTCGTTGTTTTTTCTCGTTTTGTGTGTTCCTGTTGTCTTGACATAAATTATAACGTTCCTTCATGAGCCAACTTTTTTTTATTTTTATTATTATTATTATTATTATTATTATTATTTATTTATTATTATTCACGTTGGGACGAAACTCTACCAACTTCCGGTCGCTTCATAAGGCTCTTACCGATTCGTGTGGGTTACCAGACTCCAGCAGCACCATAAGGGAATATTAACAAACTCATCAAGCCTTATCTCTGTTATCCCTTCGCCCTTTTTTTCTATCTCTTTTTTTCTTCGACGAGAGATGGCAAGAAAGCAACCGACGCTTTGAAGATTTTTGGTCAGGATAAGGAGGGAAGTGGAGGGATCGTTGATAACGCAAAGTACTGAGAATACGACCCCTTCCAACCCCCTCTGCCTCCCTTACGATACCAACTATACAAAGATGACAAAGACCTCGGGTGCCTCATCCCCTCAACTTTTATCGCAACTATACACCATAAAGTGCGCGATAAAGCCAGAATTCGAGACTACCGAGTTCCTCTAACTCTCCACCCTCTCCTACCCCTACCCCATACAAATTCATAAACTCCATAAATCTTTCACCTCGGGTTCGTTAAAGTTTTTTTTTTCTCGAACTTTTTGTTTTTTTTTTAAACCGGAAGTTCGAGCAATCTTGCTTCGTGGAATTTCATCCTAATCAACCCTTAACCTCGGGGTTTTAAAAATATTTTTTTTTATTATTCATTTTCACTTTTTGCATCGGTAAAGTAACACCTCGCGGACAAACTTGTCGGGCATTCAACGGTTTCCAGCTGATTGCGAGGTGGTGAAAATTGTGGAAAATAAGAAACGAGGTTTCGAAAAAAAATTTTTATAAATTTTGACGGACAAAAAATTGGTATTTGAAAAATTATGACGAAAAAAAATTGTTTCTTGAAATCGTATGATGAATAGAAAAAAATAGATATAACGAAAAAAAAATTATTCGAAAAAGAATGAAAAAAAAAAATGGTAGATATAATTCGAAAATTTTAATTGGATAGATTTTCCATTTCGAACAACTCGGCGATTCTCATGATGATTATTTTTGGCTTTTCCACTACTGAATTTTCCAATAACGTTGTTGTATCAACAATTGCCATCCGGTCGACTTGGTGATCGATTCAATAAGCGTTTGTTCGACCGAAACGATGATTCCGCAAATAAATTGAGGGCCTTTCAAAATTTTAATGAATTGCGATTGAATTAGCGATAAAGTGCGTTGTTTCTACCTCGTTGTATCAATATTCTCTTTCCTCTCCCCCCACCCCCGGCCCTCGCTCTCTTTCTCTCTCTCTCTCTCTCTCTCTCGGGAATTAAATATTTCGAATGCTCTCACCGTACGTGTCATTCAGCGATGTGCATCAGAACGATGTATAATTTTTCATTCTCTGCGAATACCCATCACTCGATTACCGCTTTATAACCGTTTCACCGGAAAAGCATTACCCATCGTTCTATTTCCAAAAATGCATCTCTGGTATTGGAAAAAGTATACGTTTGCTCCTATTTTGTCACAGAAATATATATTTCTAACAAAAAATATATTTTTTTAGAATATATTTATTTATTAGAAATATACATATTTCTAACAAAATATATTTTTAGAATATATTTATTTATTAGAAATATACATATTTCTAATAAAATATATTTTTTCATTTAGGAATATTTATATTCATAATTGCTTGTTACAATATTTTTTTTTATCATACCAACGTTAGAAAAAAAAATTTTTTAAATAGTAACTCCTCATAATATAAAAAAATAACAATAATAATATTTTTCAACGCCCAGAATGAAATAACAATTTTCAAAAAAAAGTTTTTTTTTCATATCGTATTTAATTGATTATTTTTTAAATATCCAGTGATTGTAATTATTTGATAAATTCTTTTTCAAATCGATTTAAAATAACTTCTCGATATACAATGTTTTCTCAACCAAAAAAAAAAGAAAACAAAAAAAAACAAAAACGATCGTTTTACGAATTGGGTATACGTGTTCCACTGTTCCTTAAAAGCCACAATGCAATGGGTCTTAGTGACGTTACTTCTGTGAGGTCGCATCCCTCGAGTCCGTTAAAATTCACGGGTATCTTTCGTGCCATTAAACATTACGATTTTCGAGAGAGAGAGAGAAAGCTGGAACTATTTGCCATTCAGTTTTACGCGGATGTTTGTCTAGATGTGAATTATGAACATGACATAGATCTCGAGGGTTTCAGGACCCGGCTCGTACCTAGACAAAGTAAATCGTAGTTACACGTGGAAAGGGAGGATTGCAAATGTTCTCTTCCTTTTCTGCGCTCCAAAAGTGTAGCTTCTCCGTTAAAAGCCCCTGTGCTCCAGCCTGTAACCCGTTTCGTGTTGTATAGTAACGATGTCGTTACGACGTCTCTTGGCGACTCGTCCACGATATTATTTATACATATATATACAGGGTGTCCCACGTAAGATTGTCATCCGTGAAATGGGGAGTTGGGCGTGAAATTCCGAGGCGATAATTATTATATTTAGACGTTTAGTGTCATATTGTAGGTCCATGACGATATATTTTTATACCTTGAAGACAAATCCACAATTTAAGTCGCCTTGAACTCTCCATTTTTAGAGAAAAATGTCGAAAAAATATTCTAGAAATGTTTTTTTGCATTTTCTCAGTCTAATTTTGTACTTTCGGCAAAAACTCGGGCATTTTCGTAATCAGCAGAAAATTTCCGATTAAATAGACCCTTTTAAGAGTTTAAAAATGGAAAAAAAATTTTTTCGTCTTCCCTGGCCACTTTTCCAGAATCTCAGAAATCACGATATTTCAAAAGGTCGTAGAGTAGGCTTTTTCTATGCAATGGAGATTTATAAGGGGTGTTTGGAAAAGGTTTTTGCCTGACTTAAATAATGGCGTTGGAATCATATCGATATCTCGCATAGTTTTCCCGGAAAGTTCACTTGAAAAATGGCAAA
>JAPYZJ010003552.1:0-16010 GCA_030522765.1 Ophioninae sp. B BG-2022a | reverse complement strand
TTTCTCCAGGAGAAGTTTCATTTCTCCAGGAGAAGTTTCATTTCTCCAGGAGAAGTTTCATTTCTCCAGGAGAAGTTTCATTTCTCCAGGAGAAGTTTCGTTTCTCGAGGAAAAATTTCATTTCTCCAGGTAAAATTTCATTTCTCCAGGAAAAATTTCATTTCTCCAGGAAAAATTTCATTTCTCCAGGAAAAATTTCATTTCTCCAGGAAAAATTTCATTTCTCCAGGAAAAATTTCATTTCTCCAGGTAAAATTTCATTTCTCCAGGAAACATTTCATTTCTCCAGGAAAAATTTCATTTCTCCAGGAACAATTTCATTCCTCCAGGAGAAGTTTTATTTCTCCAGGAATAGTTCCATTTCTTCAGCAAAAAATTATTTTTTTCCAGTAGAAATTCTTTTTTTTTCACAATAGATACTTTTCTCCAAGAGAATTTCATTTTTTTCAGGGAAAGTTCCTTTTCTCCAGCAAAAATACCATTTTGCCAAAATTCCCTTTTTTCAAAATACATACTGATTCTTCAGAAGTTCCAATTTTCCAGAATAACTGCCTTTTCTTCATAAGAAAAGTCCTTTCTCCAGGAAAAATTCGTTTAAACATTTTTCGTGAGCCCTTAAGGGGATCGAATCATGAAACCTTAAGGAACCAAAAAAATGTTTATAACTAAAAATCATAAATATTGCTTATCCTTTCGGCTACAAGGCCATCATGAAGTATTTCAATTTTAAAAAATATCATTTCTTAAGGAGTTGGAAATTTGTCCAAAAAATGTCGAGATCCTTCGAAGTCGCGAAATCGAAAATTGACGGTGAATTGTTAAGGATCTCCGTTATCACTTCGTTAAAACGAATCCGAGATGGTACGTATAGGTTTGCTTCAGGGAACTCGTGGGATCGAAATTCTTCGTGATATTTCAGGTTCGCAAGCGTCTTATTCAATCATGCCTGCTTTAATGAGAATGGATTTTATGTAATCGGATTTCTATAGGGAAAAGCTCGAGGATGGAAGGATATTGTTGGGAGTAAGGAGAAATCGAGGATCTCTTGTGTTCGGTGCTCGGGAGATGAAGACGAATTACCAACAGTCGATAATTGTATCGTCGAATTTCTTAATTCTCATTGACTCGGAGGTACTCGTGTGCCCTCGAGTGAAAATCTATTCTCGAACGTTTCCTTCGATATTCACGAAACCCAAACAAACAAAAAGTTTCAGCTTCCCTTAATTAATTAATTTTTTTTTAAATAAAAAAAAAAAGATTTTTTTTCCTTTGTTTAGTTCGATAAATTTACCTTCGGAGTCTGAGGTGTCCGATAGAGGCGGCTCATTGGCGATGTATTGACGACCGCTCAGCAAATTGTTCTCGACGACCGGTCGTTTGTCTTCCAGCTGCCTGCGGAATCCCCGATGGTCGTCCTGGAACGAGAAACAAATTCGTTTTTCTCGTAGGACGATTCAATCGACTCGAATATTCCACAAGGGAGAAAAGAAAATTCAAACTCCCACCTCGATGTTTTTATTCCGAAGATTTCTTCTTTTGCTCGTGGAAACAATAATTTCTTAGATCTGATTGGAAATTTGATTCAATTTGTTCTGAAGGGATTAAATAAATAATAATACATTTTGTCACAAAACGAAATTTCTCTTATCTGAGAAAAATCTTGTCAAAGGGCTTATTAAAAAAAAATGTATCACGTATTTAATTTATATTTATTACGAAAAACGCCCTTCTGATTAAAAAGGGCTGATTAAAAAACAATAAATTTATCACGTATGTCGTTCCTTTCATCTACGAAGCCCTTCAAAAGGGCCGATGAAAAAACAATGAATTTACCACGTATTTAATTTGTTTAACCAAAATACCCTTTAAAAGGGTCGATAAAAAAAAATAAAAAATTTACTTCGTATTCAATTAATTTTATTAACGAAGCATGCCCTTCAAAAGGGCCGATGAAAAAAAAATTTACCACGTATTTAATTTGTTTAACCAAAAAACCCTTTAAAAGGGTCGATTAAAAAACAATAAATTTACCTTATCTAAGAACAAAGCCCTTCAAAAGGGTCAATAAAAAAACCAATAAATTTCTCTCATCTAAGAATAAGGTCCTTCAAAAGGGCTAATTAAAAAATGATGTACGTATCTTTCACGTATTTAATTAAATTTATGAAAAAATCGTGCCCTTCGTAGGGTTCGTTTACAAATATTTCCAAGCCGCGAATCTTTGCTGCAGTTTTAGAGTGATTTTTTTTTCACTGCTTTTATCTCGGGCAGCTTGTGCCGGAGAAATAACGTTCGGACGTGTATGCAACGAAGAATCTTTCGTAGCTCGTAGGAGAGGTGTAGGAGGTTGAGAAAGAACGAAAATGTATCCGTGGTAACAGCAGCCTCGACGACGACGTTCGGGTGGAGGAAAATCTCGTCGAAACGACCCAAACCCGCAAGAAGAAGCTAATGACCGTGTGCGCGCGTAATTAAATTGAGAAAAGCAACGGGGCGTGATTACGTGCAGGCGAAACGTAAAAGTCAAGTAGGTAGAAGCACTTTCGGATGATGCACATCGTTATATATATATATATTTATATATATATATGCACCACACGTTCGAGCCCTTCCGTCGAGCCCTTTCGTGTTGGCCCTTCTTTTCTTTCATCCTATACCCCTTAATCATCATTGTACTTGTTCCAGAAAAAATGTGATGACCTAATTTCATTTTTATCCATTTTTTATTCCATTTTTATTTTGTCCATTCGAATTGGTTTTCAAAATGTATTGTTTCTTTTTCGATGTAAAGTTTAGAAAACGTTTTGAAAGTCAAGTTAAAATTAAAGTCAAAGTTAGTTTAGAAAAAGTTTAGAAAGCAAAGAATTCAATTGCTTTTTAAAAAATTAATTATTTAACAATAAGCTATTTATTAATAAGACATTCACTAGAAAAATTTATTAACAATTTGCATGCTTGGAATACAAATCGAAAGTAAAAAATTGCCGATGATTGGCATCAACCCAAACAAACCCTTAATTTTCATTTATAAATTAAAATTCAAATGCCAAAAAACAAGATAAATAAAGAATAATAAATAAATCAAAGTATTTAAAAAACGAATTAAAAAATAAATTCTCAATAAAAAAAATACATCGAAATTGGCAAATCAATTCAAATTGGTCATCAATTAAAATTGCAACAACCAAATCCTTATAAATAAATTTAAAAAATCGTTTTTTTTAAACTGTAAATAATTTCTCATCCGAGATGAATAAAGAAAATAATAATTTTAAAAAATTAGATGGTGATAAAAATAAACAAAAGAAAAAAGAAAATTGTTATTGCTATTGATTGGCAATAAAGGGGATCGAGTATATTTGCGCGAACGAGTCTTTTTTTTTCACCTCTCGAGATATTCGAGAAAAGATCTCGAGGAAGCTCGAGAACTGGAGGGGTCTGGTTACGACGAGGTTTTATGTACCGTTCACGTCACTCGCGAGTCGTATACCCAGTCTTGGCTGCGTGTCTGACTATAACGAGACTCGCACTACTGGCTCGCTCTCCGTAACAATTTATATCGTAAAGTCTTGCGGAAAGAAGACAAAAAAAAAGAGGGGAAAAGGAACTCGTCCTTTCAGCACGTGCGAGATCTTTGAAAACGTTCCTTCGTCGTAACCTCTAACATATTTCTCGAAAAAAAAAAATTTGAAAACGTCATAAAGGGAAATAATAAAATAGTAAAAAAATAAAACTTAAAAAAAGTAATTTAAAGAAAAATTTTAGAAAATCAAAAAGAGAAATTTAAAAAATTTAAAAATAAATAAATAAGCAGTTTCATCATCTAATTTATTTCCAGAAAATTACAAATTAAAAAACGTAATAAAAAACAAAAATTTTAAAGAACAAAACAGAAAAATAAAAAAGTTTCAAAAAAATAAACGTACTTTTGATATTCTCTCAGTTATTTTCCTAAAAATGAGATTTAAAAAAACAGACACGTAGACACGTTCACTGTATTCTTTGATTTGCTTCCCGAGAAATAAAAATATTGAAAAAAGTAGAAAAGGGAAATGAAAAGTAAATAAAAAAGTAAACAAAAAAAAATAGACACGCTTCGTCGCAATTTCACGAAGGGACACGTCCAGCTGTTTTATCCCGAAATACGTGATCCAGGTTCGCGTTACTTTGCCGGTGGAAAGGAAAAGCTTTCTTCTTTTTTGAAGCTTTACTTTTTGTTTTGTTTTGTCTTTTTCCCCCTTATCCCTTATCTCACTCTTGTGTCACGTTTAAACTGACCTGTTGTTTCTGAAGGGCCGCTATATCACCGCAAACCGGCCCGAGACCCGTCAGCTCCGTGTCCTTTCTTATCACCCACTCGATGAGCTCGCGCAGTGACAACAGCAGCGCGTTCCAGTGCTCGGTGTTGCTCTCCAATCGATTCCTGCAGAAATTAATTCGTTTTGACTTTTTTCGTGTTTTCCTTCATTCTTTCTTTTTTTTTTTATCTTTTCTTAGAGAGGCTACGACTCGTCATTTTGATTCTGACAGTTCGCTGTCAAAACCAAAAAATGCTTCCCTTTCCTTTTTGGTTTCGACTTGATATATTTTTTTTTTTTTTTGAAAATCGTTGGAATTAATTGTAGTAATGAAATATTTTTGAGTTGACAGCAAACTGCCAAAATCGAGGGTTTTTTCATTTTCACATGCTTTTGTTACATTTATTTCGCAGCTGGGTTTTTATTTAAACGCTTTTTGTTTAAATATTGTTTCATCATTCCGTGTAGGATTTTCGTGAGAAATTTTGAATTGGGATGGGATTAAAAATAATAATATTTTTTTATTTAATCAATTACGATCATATTATTTGAAAAAAAAATGGTTTTATTTCATGATCACGTGCCCTCAATATCGAAAATGTTTTAGAAATCGAGTTCTTCAAACTTTCAACGATTGTCATCGAAACAAAGCCCAGTAAATCATTTTGCTTATTTTTGCAATAAATCGTTAACATTTATTTGTAAAATATTACTATTTATAAACTATGAATATTTCTTGTAAATTATTATTATAAATATTTTTTAAAAATCGTTAAAAGATATTTGTAAAATATTATCATTTATACATTATTATGATTTTTTAAATATCGTTATTATTACACTGGTCTTTTTGAAAAATATTGTTATTACGTAACTAATATTTTTTGCAAAAAATCGTAAAAAGAAAGCATCATCTCTTCTTTTTCGTGGACGTGCAGATCGACGCGTGGTTCTTCCGGGACATGCTTCCGCAAGTTTACAGGATGGGATTTCGGATTTATATTTCGCTATTATCGTGCGCCACTTCGTTGCATCCTTTGCCCTCGAGAACGAGGATTTTCTCGAGCGTTTTTTTTTCTTTTTCATTTTTTTTCTGTTTTCGTTTTTTTTTCTCACTGGTTCGCGGCTATCGGTAAGAAACAGGCTGGGAATACGGGGCGTCGGGTTATATATTGCAGTTATTGTAACGTCGATGAAAGTCTCGAGGAATTCAAGCAGAAGTAGTGTTTCCTCGTCTCCTCCGGGCAGCCACCTCGATTCCTCTTCGCCACCGGGATAAAAGGGTGGAAATACGTGTATCAAGAGGCACCCTTCTTACATCTGTGCACCGTGTGTATAACCCTCCCCTCCCTCTTATCTTTCTTCTTCCCGCTACATCGCAATTGCTCCGCGCTATTCCTCCCCGATATTCCACACTGAGTGAAAACTCGAGATAGAAAGGAAACGAGAAAATGCGGGAAAAAGGTGGCGATCCTCTACAGGACGATCCAAGGTATCCCTACTGTCGAGGAAATCACTTTTATCGAAAAAAAGTATACCGACAAATTGAAAAGTCTGTTGGAAATTATTTTGACAAGGGATTTAGAAACGTACGTCCTCTTTCAAAAGGAAATGCTGTTTTATGATTATTCAGCTAGTTATTTATATTATTACTTTTTCCCTATTATTATTATTATTTTAATAGTAAGAGATCATAGAAAAAGAAAATAAGATAATAATATATAATTATAATTATAAATAAAATAATAAAACGTAAAAAAAATATTGTAATTATTTATATTATAAATATATTTTATAATAATAATAGTAATAACTATTATTATAAAAGATTATTATTTTTATTATTTATTATGATGATTATTATTATTATTATTTATTCAGTTAGCTTTTTCTTTTTCCAAATTTTTGAATAAAAAATATGTTTATTCAATTTTTTATTCAAAAAACACTGAACGAAAAGGTTGTCGATTATTTTAATTCTTTTTTAAATATTTATTAATAAAATCTTTGTTTCATGTTGATAATTAATCATTATTAAATAATTGTAAAGAATTGTTGAATTAAAGAGTAAAAAAGGTGGTAATTGAATTCCATGTTTTTGGGGCGTCATTTCGTTAATAATAATTTTTAAAAGTGCAGTGGCTTCCAGAGAAAGAACGAAGAAGTCATAAATGTACAGGACGATTAAAAAAAAGCTTTCCAATGCCTCAACTATAGAAACAATTATGAACTCGTTATAAAAAAACGTTCAATTGTATATTTGTAAAAAAAAGTGGGAAAAAAAATTCTTCAAGTTTCGTTTTTTTTCCTGACGTTTTTCGTGGTTGATCGAAGATTCGATTTGATCGATTCTCAAGAATCCAGCGATGACGAATAAACCTTGAAGCATCGAGAAAAAAAAAACTGTTTTTTTTTCGCAGCTCGCAGAAAAGCCTCAATTAAGGGGCGATAATTTTCCACGTTGAGTTTTCGGGATAATCAAAATACGGATAATTCCTCTACGGATAAGAGGAAACGAGGTATGTTTCTAGGGTTAAGGAATAGCTTGGGAATTAAGTGAGCGAGGCTAATTGTAAGCTTTCTATACACAAACTGTTAAGCTCTCACCCTGAGGGCTCGCGAGTAGTACGTTGTACCAAGAGAGAGGAGAGGGGGAGTGGAAGGCGATGAGGGTGGCTTAGCGCGATTGGAATATGCGAAGCTTGTAACAGGATAGAGCGGACTATGAGCATTGTAGAGCTTGCTCTCAGCTGAGTACTTTGTGCACTTTGGTGGGGTGTCGAGTGCAAGGGTCGTGATCTCTGATACGAGATATACCCAACCTTTGAATTTACCTATATAGGATTAACGTATCATCCGTTCACGAGTGAAATTCCCTACGTTAAGGGGCCACGATCCAGTCGAATTATTTTCGTTTTTTGAAAACTTTTATTTTTGTTTTTTCGTTCGTCGTTGAAGGAGATTTCTCATCAAAAGGAAAAATTCAAAGGGGAAAAAAATTGAATTCTTTTGAAGTGAATTCAAAGAATTTTTTTTTATAAGGAGGAATTCTTTAGGGGGTGGTAAATAATGTACTTTCGTGTATGAGGACGAAAAACAGGTCAAATTTACTGGATTTAATTTTTTGTTGTTTTTGTTATTTGATGTTTTGTGATTTTTTGTAAATTATAAATAATCGGAAAATTAATAAAAATGGTATTTTAATCCTTTCGTAATAATTATTTTCGGTGGGGAAGGAGGGCAGGGTTATCTATGTGATAACGCCTCCAGGGTGATCTTGCAATTTAATTGGAAAGCATGAATCTTGTCTTGGAGACACGCGGCTGTAGGATGGCAGCCAATTAGCGGACGTCGGTTCTTCGACATCCGGTAGAAGAATCCTTCGCACGGTGTCCCTCGTATAAAGGAGACTAGGGAAGTCTTAAAACTTCGCTTTCGTTACATTTAATTTTCCTCATTTTTCGAAGATTTATTGGATTCGTAATGAAATTGAGAAAAACGTAGTTCTGATTAAATCAAATAATAATTTTTTTAAATAATATTTAATATGGTTTTTTATTTAAAAAATGAAATGTCTATTTAATGAATTTGAGAAATATTCGTATCTTGAATTTAAATAAATTGACATTTTTCAATCAAAAAGAAACATTTCTTTATGAAAAATATAGAATTGAAAAATTGAATTTCAAATTTTTAAAGTTAAATAATTTTTTATATAAGCAATCCGACCTTGTATTTTATTTTTCGAAAAACGGCGATTTAATAAAGTTCAAAAATTGTTAGTATTTTTTTCATTCATAAAACGGAAATGTGATAAATAAAAATATCGTGATTTAGTTTATTAAATGATTTGTCTTATTTATCAAATTTCCGTTTTATAATTGAAAAAGCGATAAAAAAATAATTTACTAGACTAAATTAATTTCTTTCGTATGCATTTTCAATTATATCAAATTTCAATTACCCTTACTTGATAATCCCACTTTGTCAAATACAGATATATACAAGTTTAATTTTCTTTCAATTTCACTTAAATTTGAATACGTCAGAGTTGGAGTAAAATGTAATTATTTCAGAAAACCCCTCCCCCCCCGTCCCTCTTTACAATAATTCGTTGAGAATTGACTACGCGAATTCTTTTTCAATGAATGTTTGAATAGAACGTGACATGATCGGAGTTTGTAGATTCCTGGGTAACCAAGGAATCACTAAGGGATTCGTCCAGGCTTGAAATATCGAAAATGAAATTTTTCTATGGCACACTTTTTTTCCGTCTAGAAATCGATAACGCAATATTTGACCGAGTCGATCCTGAGGAGATTGGGGTTACATGCAATTACCTCGTGCATTGCCTACGAGGAGTTGCACGTACATTGACACGCGCGAGGCGTAAACCCAATAAACTCGGCAAATATAATTGTCACAGTTGGGAAAAATATGGCCCGAGCGGAGCAGTAAAATCGAAGAGGAGAGAGAGAGAGAAAGACGACCGTTGGACGAAGTAGCGTTATAATTCAACTTAGAGAATCAATTTACGTTGGCGAGCGAGGATCGGCGTGTCGTCCGTCCGAAGACAAACAACCGGGACTTGTAGCTCTAGGGGATGGTGTAGCCTTTAGAAATATATCTTTTTAAATTTAGATTTTAGATGTCCATTATGGAGGACTGTCCTCAAAGCAGCCAGCTGTCCCTAAACTCAACTTTAGACGAGTATACATCAAAATCCAGCTACCGTCTTCGAAGTAGCCAACCGTCCTTGAATTCAACATTGGATAGATAGCCGATCAATTTCAAGGACCGTCCTCAAAATAGCCAGTTGTCCCCAAACTCAACATTAGATATATCATCGTACAATTTCAAGGACCGTCCTCAAAATAGCCAACTGTCCCCAAACTCAACATTGGATAGATAAACGTACAATTTCAAGGACCGTCCTCAAAATAGCCAACTGTCCTCAAACTCAACATTAGATAGATAAACGTATAATTTCAAGGACCGTCCTCAAATCAGCCAGCCGTCCCCAAAATCAACATTGAATTGATAAAACCGGTTGGAAACGTCGTTTCTCTGGATTCGTGTACACACGCTTGTACGGGAGTGCAGCGGCAAAACCACGCGAGAGAAACTAAGCTCGTAAATAACCCGTCGCACCGTCCGACCGTCCGAGGTCCTTCCCTCCCGGGTTGTAGAAATTCCGTGTGTAGTTTCCGGTTCCCTTGGTCCCGTGGTTGTTGGTCCCTAACTCGCGCGCTGTGTCAGCGCAATTGTCGTGCTCGGAACTCGACAGGGTATCTCTACATCGTGGACCGTATAGCGAGATACGTGAGAGAAAACCCCGCATCGATTTTCACTATACCTATAACCGATAATCCATTTTTATACCGTCCAAGTGTCTCCCGAAGATACGACCTTTCATTTTTCTACCTTCTCTAGCTTTTTTTTCTAACGTTTCGTTTCTCGAAATTTTTCTAACGGAACTTGGAACTTTGCTCGCTGATTTCGATGACTTATCGTCATTTTGTCCCGATTCGAGGTTACGTAGTGCCCGAGATTTCCAGGCGAGAAGAAAGTTCGACTTTTTTGGGTTTGTTTGGATTTGTTTGGGTTTGTTTGGGTGCGTTTGAGTATGTCTGGGCTTTTTTGGGTTTGTTTGGTCATTTTTAGGTGTGTTTGGGTTTGCATGGATATGTTTGGGTTTTTGGGTTTGTTTGGGTAAGATTGTGTACGTTTGGGTTTGTTTGGGTAAGATTGTGTACGTTTGAGTGTGTTTGGGTTCGTTGGGGTTGGTTCAAGTTTATTGGATTCCGTTTAGGTATGTTTGGGTTTGCTTAGATATGTTTGGGTTTATTTGGACATCTTCAGATGCAGTTCAGTATGTTTGGGTTTGTTTGGTCAAGATCGTGTATGTTTGGGTTTATTTGGACATCTTTAGGTGCAGTTCAGTATGTTTGGGTTTGTTTGGTCAAGATCGTGTATGTTTGGGTTTATTTGGACATCTTTAGGTGCAATTCAGTATCTTTGGGTTTGTTTGGGTAAGATCGTGTATGTTTGGGATTATTTGGACATCTTTAGGTGCAGTTCAGTATGTTTGGGTTTGTTTGGTCAAGATCGTGTATGTTTGGGTTTGTGTGGGTAAGATCGTGTATGTTTGGGTTTATTTGGGCATCTTAAGGTGCAGTTCGGTATGTTTGGGTTTGTTTGGTCAAGATCGTGTATGTTTGGGTTTGTTCAGGTATGGTTACATTTTTTTTTTTTTTTGAAAGATTGTCTATTTTTCTCCATGTTTGGGTTTGTTTAGGTTTGTTCGAGTATACTTGAGTTTCGGCTCGTATGCACGAGTCGCGTAGAGCGTTATTGCGAATTACCGAGACAAAGGCACGTAACCTTTTTTCATTCGTGAGCAGGTTTGTCTCTTGAGGGATGAACAACGACCTATGGGGAATGATCCTAGCAAAAACCGTAACAAGAGAAACAGAGTGAGAACGAGAGCAACAAAGAGAGAGAGAGAGAGAGAGAGAGAGAGAGAGAGAGAGAGAGAGAGAGAGAGAGAGAGAGAGAAACATGAGAATTAGAAATAACTGAAGCATCCCCCTTGTCGCGAAAGCTCAACAGGAGGAGCCACATCTGGTCTCAAGAGAACGTAATGCCTGAGAAAATAGAGGTCGTAATACGCGGGTGCATTCAGGGATCCTCTTAACTTACGTATACGTATAAAGATCGGTGTTCAACCGTGCGCCCATCCTTCTCCTCCTCCTCCTCCCCCCCTCCCCTCGCTACCTAGACCCCGCTCAAACGCGAAGTTTCTACACTGCGAAGTTCCAAGTTTCGAAGAAACCGTGTATCAGCCAAGCATCCGCCTCGTGCGGCGTCGATGAATATACACGTCTGTGCATATGTGCATATGCATGCGTCAATATAGAGATAGCCGGTATTTAAGTTTACGGGTACCTATTTCTATGCTTCGTGTTTAAACTGAAAACGGGCTTACACTGACACCTGTGTATTTTGCAAGCCTCTGAGTACCTTTCCTCTTTCAATCTCTCTCCCTCTCTCTCTCTCTCTCTTATTTATTATTTTTATTATTATTATCTTGGTTATTATTTTTTATTATTATCATTTTTATTATTATTATTAGTATTATTATTATGGTTATTTTACTATTATCATTGTTATTGTTTTTATTTTCTTTTATGTATTTTTTTCATTGCCTAATAGCGTGCTAAGGCATAATAAATGCATCTATCTCTCTCTCTCTCTCTCTCTCTCTCTCTCTCTCTCTCCGTATTTGTTTTTCCTGAATTCTAGTAACTATATTTACGGTATTTATTTTGTAAAACTTTTTAATATTTTTGTATTTTTTTGTGTTATTTTTATTATTTTCTGGATTTTTTGTATTATTTTTGTATTATTTTCAATATTTGTTAAGATTATTATGTTACCCGATAGTTAATTCTAGGGCATAATAAAATTTATCATCATCATCATCATCTCTCTCCCTCCGTTTAATTTTTAATATTTATTATTACTTATCATTTATCGTTTAATATTTACTATCTATTTAGTATTTACTACCAACATTTTTGGACTATTTGTTAATATCCATGTGCACGCTATTATTCGTTATTTTCAATTTATTTGTTTGAATTATTTAAATTATTCTTACGTTGATACTATTATTTTTATTTATTATTACAATGGTTACTTTTATTAAAAAATCATCGAATGGAGTTAGCTTTTTAAATATATAATGTATTATTATCTTTGAATACAGTTTTCGTAATTTTTGTAAATTTCGATAAAATATATTATCATTATTATAATTCTTATTCTTCATTTATTTATTATCATCATTGTTATTATAAAACCCTGGAATGTTATTGTTATTCCAAATGTATATTTAATTATCATTTTTTTATTTTCCTAATTTTTGTCAGTTATAATTAAATTTAATTATGTTATTATTAAAAATATCTCTATTACTATGCTTTTTCAATAAAAAAAATTATTGTTATTACACTACGATCGAGGATTACGCGATTTATCGAACGACTATTAAAATTCTGATAGGAAGGTGTGTGACCAGCATTATACACTTTTCTGGATTTCGGACGGTACTTTACGAAGGTTTATACACCAGAATACAAAATCTCTCTCTCTCTCTCTCTCCTTCCCTACGCCGAATATTTACATTTGAATATTAAGATGGAAAAACGAGCAAAACGTGTCACGAGGTGAAGGACGAAACTCTGTTGCTGAGTGGTAAGAGATAAGGGCTCTTACCAAATTCACGTTTACAACCACATATACATATATGTATATACATATATATATATACAACCCAAACAGCGATATATACATATATACAACCAAAAAAACCATATATACGTATATATATAATTATATCTATACATTTGAGGTTATGTACGTATAGATAACCCAATACGTAAACATACATAAAAAAGTACATAAAAAAAAGGGTACACAAAGCGTACGTTGCAAATCTTCAGTAACGATAGGAAAGAAAATTTGGCAGGTGTTGGTGGTGGATCGGGAGTCTGTCGTCGGCAGAGGATACACCGGAGTTTCGTAGCCTGACATTTTCGGGGATTCAACCACCCCCCCCCCCCCTCTCCTCCACTGCTCCTTCCACCCTTTAAGGGACGATAGGGAGAGGGTTGGTTCGGAGTGAGATGAAGCCCAATGGGATCATCCACGGACGAAACCGTTGGGACGATAAGAGGTCGAGGAAAAAGAATTTCGTGCCAGAAACGATCGGCAATGCCAAACGGATTTGTGTGTTTATATATATATATATATATATACGTATGGATGTGTGTATTCGTCCGAATAATCGGAATCGATGCTTTTGACGATCCGACGAGATCTCTCGACGTTGGAAGGGCTAGAGGAGGGGGAGTGGGGGCTAGGGGGTAGTTTGGGGTTTGGGTTTGTACAGGGTTTGTTAAACCGTGAACCGTTGCTCGCCACATCCACGTCGATTCTATCGAGAGCCTCCGTAAGGGCGTAACAAATATTGAAGAGTTTTTCCCTCGATATATCGATAGGAGAAATTCGACTATCGATAGCCAAAGAGAAAAAGAGAGAGAGAGATGATTATGACGATGATGATGATAAAGTTTATTATGTATTAGTATAACTATGAGGTAAGATAATTGTAATAACGAATAGATAAATTTAAAAAAAAATAAAGAAATTAAGCATAAAATAATAACTTAATGATAAAAATAAAAAATAACTTAAAGATAATAATAACTTAATGAAAATAATAAAAATAATACGGAAAGAAAATAAAATAAAGAAAATAATACAAAATTAAGCGTAACGAAAGAATAATAATAATACAGACGTGCTTAACCTAAGAACAAAAATTAAAAAATTATACAAAAATTTAAAAAAAGTAAAAAATTACAAGCAATAAATAATACAAAGAAATACAACAATTGTAAAATAACTAAAAATAGTAAAAAATAAAAACTAATGAGAGAGAGAAAAATAGAGATTTTTCTCTCTCTCTCCAGTGAGAACTAAAAATAGGACTACGGGTAGTTTTGTAGGGTTGAGGGGCTGGGGGGTGGAGATTTCGAGGGATAGCCAATTCTCTTGCGCTTTAAGCCCAAAGTGATCGTCTGTCTGTCCGTCCGTCTCGCCATGTCCGTTCTCTCGAGTTTGCTCGGTTCTGATAGGGCGGGGGTGGGGGGGGAGGGGGTAGGAGGAGATTTGTTTGGTTACAGAATCCTAACCGATCGAACGATCATCGGGCCACTCTCCGATGGCAATCAAACTCCTAGGACTGTCAAAGAGGAAAAGGGTTGAAAGGGAGGGGAGGGTGAAGGGACGATTTGAAATGGGATGAACGTTGACGAGGTATACCTGTATTTTCGAACGCGATCTATATCGCATGGGAAACGAGACGAGACGAGGCCTCTACTGATACGTGCTAATTAATGAAGACCGATCGGTCGAATCTATATTTGGGTTAACTCTGTGCTGACGATGCACACGCTCAGGCCCTTTTTTTTTTTGTACCTCGGAGGATCTCCTGGTTGCCCTCTTGTGCATACACACGTGTGTGTTTGGGTCTGTGGATCTATCGTTACAGCTATATAGAAGACTGGGTTTTGGAGGACTGGATGTCTTGATAGTAACCCGGTATCAAGATCGCGAGGTTTCATTTCGAGTTGGGGAATAAAATCGTTGCTTGAATGTTGATTTTTTTTTATTGGAATTTAGTAATTGTTGTTTTTAGTTATTTATTCATTTTAGTGAATTTTGATTGGAGCTTGTCGGTTTTTTAAATTGGAATTTAGTAATTGTTTATTTTTAAGGGATTTAGTGATTTTAGGGAATTTTTATTTGATTTATTTATTTATTCATTTATTTATTCAGTTATTCATTTAGTTATTTATTTATCTATTTATTTATTCATTTATTAATTTATTCATTTACCCATTTATTCTTTTATTAATTAATTAATTCATTCATTTATTTATTCAGTTATTCATTTATTTATTTATCTATTTATTTATTCATTTATTCATTTATCCATTTATTCTTTTATTAATTAATTAATTTATTTATTCATTTATTCTTTAATTTATTTATCAAAACCACATATTAACCAGTAAACATTGAAAAAAAAAATTGGAATTGCGAATGAAAAGGGCACGACACGATCGTATACACGTTCCCTGGGCTTTGTCGATTTTTGGCCACATCCCCGTTTCCACTCGCATTCGAGATTAAACCTCATTCCGGATCCGATCAACCGATATTGGAGTACGATGATACGACCGAGCCAGGACTCTTGTAAAAAGGACGCTTTTTTTTCCTCTCTCTCTCTCTCTTTCTTTTTCGTTCCAATTTTGAAACCTGGAGCCAATTTTTCGAAACTGGCATTGAAGACCAAAAAAGAAGAAAAAAAAAAAGAAAAAAAGTCGAGAGATGGCGCAATTTGGTGACGTCGAGAACCGAAACGGTAACGAGGGATTTAATGAGAGGTGGAGGGAGAGGGACAATATAGAATATAGGTCGGGTTGCGTCTTTTGTGGGATCGTTTTGGTTCTTTGCTGCGGTATGCAGATGATTCGCTTTCGGCCATGTTGGGTACGCAAATGAAGCAACGTCAAAGGCCAGAAAGAGAGAGAGAGAGAAGGGTTGGGGGGGAGGGGGGGGGTTGGATAAAGAGAGAAGCGCACGCGTGCACGGAATTTCATTCTCCATAGTTAATCAGCCGCTTGTTCCTCGACTATCGTAACCCAACAGCACATGCTTCGCTCGCGTGGCTCGAATACTTCAACTGTATACACTTTCCGCAGAAGTCTCGGATCCGAGGTTTAGGTACTACCCTACACGCATTTATACGGATGTACAATCTTGGCCAAAAATATTAAGTGTAATTAAACAAAAAAAAATATTTTGTTTAATTACACTTACGTCAATTAATATTTGTCTAATTGAAGTAAAAAAATAGAATCAATTTGTTTAAAAATACGTGAACGTTTTTTATGTATAAAATGAAAAAAAATTGTTTGTGGTTTAGTATATACTTATTGGATAATTATTGTTTAATAACAATATATAATATATATTATTGTATATAAGTATATAACAATAAATAAAAAATAAAATTTGTTTAATTACACTGACGTCAATTAATATTTGTCTAATTGAAGTAAAAAAAAATAGAATTAA